>CAUYUJ010018699.1:62500-72500 GCA_963575745.1 Prorocentrum cordatum | reverse complement strand
ACCGCAGGCGGGGTGCGGCCGATGAGAGCGGCCGAGGCTGGGCCGAGGTGGCAAGGATGCGAGGGTACACTGGGGAAGGTTGCCCATCCTTATTATGCGGGTTGACTGTAGTCTTCCCCTGTTGCCCTGCCCCCACGTGCCCCCTCGCCGCTGCCCCCTCGCGAGTTCCGCCGTCCGACCCCTTCGGGGCGGCGGCGGCACCTCCCAGCTGCGCGAGCTGGCCCCGGCTCGTGCGCCGCCGCCTCTCGCAGGCCTTTCTACGCCGCGCCCTTCGCGCGCGCGCGGCCGCGCCGTTCGGCGCAGACGGCCCCTTTGTTGGGGGGCGTCGCTCGTGTGCCGCTGAGTGGCGGACACGCACCGTATAGTGTTGTGGATGGATGCCGTGACAATGAGCACTCGAACAATCTCATCATTGAACTAGAAGTGTGTTCACCATGTGGCAAGCATGTCCTAAAAATATGTCAAGCCTGTGGTTACATATATTGAAACCATGCTGGAAGCATGTTATAGGCATCTGGAAATTATCTGGCAGCATGCCTCCTCTCCATTACATCGACTTCCACAAGTATGGTGCACGTGCTCCTGGCCCCGATGAGCTCCCGTCCTCCGAGCTCGCCCTCGGCCGCGCCTCGGCCCGCCGCGCGCGCGCCGCGGGCAAACCGCGGGCGCGCGCCGCACGGTGCCTGCGGCGAGGCGCGGGCCGCCCGCACGGCGGGCGGCGCGGGGCCACATCATGCGGCGGCCGCGGCGCGGCCCGCGCCGCCCGCGGCGACCTCGGGCTGGGAGCCCGCGGCGGCTGTCGGGCGCTGGCGCTCGGCGCGGCCTGCGGCGCGGCATGGAACCTTCTTAGAAGTTTTGAAGACCCCCCCCGGGCTGTCAGCAGCACCACACGGGTATCAGTACGTTCCAGGGAGGATATATTAAGCCGTACGGTAACTTGAGCACCGCGACAAACAGCAACAAAAACAAACTTATCCCACCTCCCCCCCACAGCCGACATCTATAATCATCCTCACCATCCTTAGCATCATCATCATCCTTCTGCTGACGGCGGGTGCGGGGATAACGCTTCCTGGTGCGGGAAGTTTCACCACTTGGCCGAACGGGGAGGGGCGGGGGGGGGTCTTCATAACTTCTCAAGGTTACCCTTTTGGCACAACGGGCGACTTCGCCCTGCTTGAGTCCCCTGGGCCCTCACGGACCGATTCGGCTTGAAGAGCGCTGCAGGAAGAGCGGGTCCAGGGCTCCGGTCGAGATGCTGCACTCTTTTCCCCGCGGCGTCGGATCCCGAGGCCTGCGGTCCGAAGCGTTTGCTTCGCGTGCCGTGGCCGCGGCCCCGGCGACACACGCTGATTTTGCCCTGCGAGTGGGCAGAGCGTGTCGCTTCGCTCCACCTAGCAGAAGAAAGAGATAGATGATGAGCATAAACTGTTGGTCGCTCCGCGCGGATTTCTTGCATTTGCGCCAGGCCCCCTTCCCTGGCGCGCGGAGCGCGCCAGCGGCGGCGCCGGAGGCGCCGCCAGGGGGCTCCCAGCGCGGATCCCATGAAACCCGCGCGAAGCGCCAAAAGTTTCTGTTCGTGTGTTTTTTGTCTTCTTCGACCACCACGGGGGATGTGAGAAGCTCGGGGCGCTGACGCCGGGGGGCCAAGACGCGGATGGTCTGGCGCGCCGAAGCGCTTTGGGTCAGAGCTGGCGTTGGGTCGGGCATGTCCTCCTACAGGCGGATGTTTTGGGTGAGGACTTGTAGCAAATGCCCAAAAAAATAGGAATGGGCAAAACTAGAAGAAAACAGCGTCCCCAAGATTATGTGTGGCATTATTTATTTATCTATTCCCTACCTAGGCTCTGCCTAGAAGGGTTCTCACCCTCTGTGCTTAAAGGGCCGGGCAGTGGGGCTCGCCCCGGGAGGTTCCCCCTGCATCCGCTCCGCGGTTCCCCCAGTTACGCACCCTTAGCTTAGCGTCGCTTATCTCACATTATCTTAGCTTATTTCAATTTAACTTAGCTTAGCTTAAGATTAGCTCAGGTTTATCTGAGCTTAGCTTACCTTCATCGTAGCTTACCTTTATCATAACATAGCATAGCATAACATAGCCAATCATGACATAGCATAGCATATCATAGCGCGGTATAGCATACCATATCATATCATATCGTAGCTTAGCATATCATATCATATCATAGCTTAGCATAGCACAGCGCAGCATGACATAGCATAGCTTTGCATAGCATAGCATAGCATAGCGCAGCATAGCACAGCATAGCATAGCATTGCATAGCGCAGCATCGCATGACATGGCATAGCATAGCATAGCATAGCAACCAATGCTGCTTTCCTAGGGGCTCCAACTTCTAGGTAGGGTCGCACTGGGGTAATATATATATATATATATATATATATATATATATATATATTGGGGCGAGAAAGTTGAAAAAAGAGTCAACCAATAATCAATAACAGGTCCAACAATAGGCGACAACTCGTCCCTTGCACTATTCCGTGAATGTTTCTGCACACTCCTCCGGCAGAGGGACACGCCCGACCTGGAGCTGGCGGCGCGGCACGCCGGGCCAGGGTGCTCCAGGCCGCAGGCGGTTGGCTGGCGGCTGGCGGCAGGCGGCAGGCGGCCGGCGTCCAAAAGGGCCACGCTCAGGTCGGGCGTGTCCTCCCAGAGGCGGGTTCGTGACGAAAGAGAGACAATACCCAACAAGTATCAAAAATCGTGAAAACATCATTCCAAGACTAATTCTTGAGTATTTGTGAACATTCCCCTTATAAAAGGAACGTGCCCGACTCAAGGCCACGCTGTGACGGCGACCTCGACTGCACGGTGCTGCTGGGTGCGCTCTGACCAGCAGATTCCGAAGCGCATCCAGGGTCGGCGAAGAGGCCCCAGCACACGGAGAACGGCCAGAGGGTAAAGAGGTATGGGCTGCACGGTGCTGCTGGGAGAATGTGGTGGTTGCGAGACCGAGCTCGCGCAGAGCAAGTTGTGGGAAATTGTGAACCACACTTTCCGACAGCAAAATCGCCGCGGTGACCTGTAGGAAACGATGAACCACGCCAACCACGCTTTCCTGCAATTGGTTCGGCCACGAACCAACCCCACGGTTATGCTGGGAGTGCTCTGACCAGACTTCCGAAGCGATTGAGCGGTGGCGAGGAGGCCCCAAAACACGCATGACGGCCGAAGGGTAGAGGTACGGTCGGGGTTGATTGGAGGGGGCACGCGAGAGGACACGAGACCCCTCCGAGGGCCACCTTGCCATAGGAGTGTGAGAAGGCGTGGGTCGCGAAGCTCAGGACACAGGGGTAGCCTCGATCTGGCAGGGCCGACCTGCTGATCCGTCTCGACTGTGTGGGCACCCTCTCCTCCTCGGATCCCCCCGGCCCGCCGCCCTGCCCGGGAGGGGGGCGCCGCAGCGGCACAGCGGTGGCACAGCGGAGGCGCGGCGGCACCGCGGCGGCGCGCGCTCTCGGTGGCGCGCGCGGTGGCGCGCGCGGTGGCGGGGGCCGGAGCAGGGAAAGACGACACCATCACCACCAGGGCGAGGAGATGCGAGGAGCAGAGGGGATCTCCCTGGCGGTGTGGTCCCCCCTCCCGCTCGCCCGAGACATCCCCAGCCTCCACCTCAGGGAGGCATCGAGGACCTCCTCGCCGGAGGTGGCCCTCCCGGTGGTGCTGGTGCCGTATCTCCCCCCCCCTCCGAGGGGGGGGGGGCGCCCCGTTGCCGAGGAGCTGGAGCTCGCCCGGAAGGGGGGCGGCGGCTCGCCGCGCGCCTGCTCCGCGGCCGCGGCGGGGGCGGCAGGAGGAGGCCAGCAAGGCCACGCTCACGGCGGTGCTGATCCCAAGACTTGGCCACCGCGCAGAAGTGAAGGGGCCCCAGGACACACAAATAAATACACACAAATAAAAATATTCCCCATATTTTCTCATATTTTCTGGGTTTTTGTCCTCCCCTTTCCCATATTTTCCTGGGAGTCGACGATTAATTGTGTCTGTGTGTTTCTTTCCCTCCTGAAGCAAGGCCACGCTCACGGCGGTGCTGATCCCAGGACTTGGCCACCGCTCAGAAGGGGGCAGGGGAAGGGGGGAAGGCTTCTTAGAAGCACCCCTGCTTTTTAGAAGGCGCGGGCCTTCTTTGTAGATGTGGCCGGCGCCTTCAAAGAAGCAGCGTCCTTCTGAGAAGCCTTCTCCCCTCCCCCTACCCCCTTGTGCGCGCCGCCAACAGACCCCCTCGCGCTGTGAAAAAATCACGGTGGAGGTTCCGGCCCAGGCTCACCTGCGAAGCGGAACGGGACCCAGACCCCTCGGCGTCGCCAAAACGTCACGACAGGAAGTTTTGCGCTATCTTCGGATCCTGCTGGGGACCCCTGCCGGGCCTCGGGACCGTCCAAAAACGACCCTTGATGAAAAACTGGTCTACACCCTGCGAAATGCTTAAGAAATCATAGGTTAAGAAATTCATAGTCTCAGAACTTGAATAAAAAACCCAGCATGTCTATCAAAATCTTAGGATTTACAGGGAAACGTTAAGAATAATCGAGACTCTGGCCGAACACTGAAGTTTTCTTAAGCATCGCCTAAGGTGTAGGGGAAGGTGCCCAGACCTCTCGGGGTCGGGGGTCTGGGTTGACGGCGATGTTGGGAATCTGGCTTCTGCGGCGCCGAGCTCGCGCAGAACAAGCTGTAGGAGAACGCGAACAAGCCTTTCCTGCAATCGGGTTGGCCGCGAACCAGCCCCACCTGGAATACCGAGACCTACATCGCCGTTTCTGACATCGCCGTTGGCGTGCCTACGGATGGGATCGGCAGGGGTCGCCACGGATAGGATGTGCCCTGTAGGCTTTCCACTTTCCATTGTTTTTGGGCTCCCAGGGCCCTTCCATGGTGAGGGGGAACGTTCGGAGTGGGGGGGGGAAACAGCTCCGAGGGGGAAACATCGAGCTGGAATCGGCGATACATCGCCGATGGATCGGCGATAGTAGGGAGCCCACAAAGGACGTACGCGCCCAGCTATGTACATGAACACGGCCCCTCGATTCGCGTGACCGGCCGCGTGATACGAACATTTGTGCAACGCGTGCTCTCGAAACCAGCGTGGATTCAAGAACATGTACGTCCTTCTTTCGCTCCTGAGATAGGCCCCCGAGAGCAAGTCCCCCACGGTCCTGGGCGGGGCAGGCTGTCGGGCCCCCTGGCTGTGATGAGTGGGCTATGGGGCATCGATGCGTCCCCTCGGAGCCTGTGCCCACCCGATTATGACTACCTGCCAGACCACCCCAACCCAACCCGAAGACCCGAATTTCGGGTTGGGGGGGGGTAAGGGTTCCACATGTGTTTTTTCGATGTTTCCCGAGCCCCCCCCCCACTGGAAATCGAGGGTAAATCTGAGCCTTCGGGTTGGGTTGGGGTGGTTTGGTGGGTGGTGAGATTAACGCTGCCCCTGAAGTGGGCCCCCGGGCTGTCAGGCAACGGCTCAGGACGAAAAGGTGGTCCCGGGGAAGCCCGCGGGTTCCAAGACCCGGCCCATCGGGACCCCGTCCCCGGATGCCACGAGACGGGCAGGCGCGTGACGAGCAGGAGGAGGAGCAGGATGCGGACCAGAGGAGGAAGATCATGGCACACCCGATATCCATCGACGATGCTGCAGTGAACCCTCCCTCCAGATTCCCTCTTTACAGGCCCCTGTACTGACTTCTCCACTGCTGGAAGAGCCCCGATGGAAGAGAGCCGTCTGAAACTCCTCCACCGTGCCAGTAACTCCTCTCTGTCGCACCCCGGGACGTGTCGGTAGGGCAGCCCGGGCGTTTCGCATCATATTGTCTCACCGCTTATGATCCTGAAGCTGAGAAGGTGCAACAGCTTCACAGATGGAGGGCCGGTTTTTCTTTGGTTTGTTCTAAACTGTGGCTCGTCCAGTCGCGCCGCGCACATTCGCCGTAAAAGCTAGCCAGCGGTTCGCGGATGGAAGGCGGGCCGTTTTCATGATGTGGTTCTCGCTGTAGCGCCGCGGACATTCGTCGTAAAAGGTTGCAGGAGCTTCACGGATGGAGGGCGGGCCATTTTTATGATGTGGTTCTCGCAGTAGCGCCGCGCACATTCGTCGTAAACAATTGGAAGAGCTTGACGGATGGAGGGCGGTTCCTTGTCAAAGTGTGGTTATCGATTCAGATACACGCGCATTCGTTTGAACAGCTTACGCCAGTTTCAAGGATATGTTTGGCTGATCTCCCAGGAGTTGTGTTTGGCACGATTTAGGAGGGTCAGGGCGCGACAGTCACGTTGAATCGCGGTGTTGGCGTCCCAGCAACGGTGTTTTGCCACGATTTCGGATCGTCAGGTGGCCACAGTAGCGTTGATTCGCGGCGTGGAAGTCCCAGGACTGGTGATGGATGGGAGATGAGGAGGAATGAGAAGAAGAATAAGAAGAATAATAAGAAGAGGACGATGACGAGAATGCGGTGAAGGATCAACAACCGCTGCCCCCCTCTTCCTCGTTCCAAGGGGCCTCAACAGCCTCCTGAAGTGACTGTCCCACCAGAAAGTGGGCATTTGTACTAGCTTGCCGCTCTGCAGTTGATCGGGGGGTCCATATATGTATACAAATGTATGTATACATATATATATATAGTGAGAGAGAGGGAGAGAGAACAACAAACAAAAAAGAAAGAGAGAGAGAGAGAGCGAGAGATGAGGAAAGCGCTGGGGCAAATTTTGTGAGGGCTTCCCGAGCGAGGGTGCCAATTTGGGATTCTGCAACGGAATCCGTCTGACTCGCTGGATTCGCCAGAAACGTTCCACGAAGCACTTTTGGCCCCTCCCTGCGGGGCGATCTTGAGGAAATGTTGTTCTGCGCTGGATCTCGTCGGATCCCGTCTGACACGCCAGACTCGCCGGAAACGGCCATATTCTTGGCCCCTCACCTGGGGCCGATTTTGCGAGGCGGGGATCTTCTGACCCGGGTCAATCCAGACCCGGGTCAGCAGGAAACCAAACAACTGCAATGCAGGAACAAAAAAAAGACACTGCAACGCAGGTCTTCGCAAACCCGGGTCAGCCAATATGCGCAGCCGCCTCGCGGCCACAAGCGGCTCGCTAACCCGGGTCAGCCAGAGGGGGTCGTCGCAGGATCCTGCAGGATCCGGAGCCCTGGCTGACCCCCGTTTGCACTGACCCCCGTCTCTTAGGCCCCGAAGGATGTCTCGAGCGAGGGCGCCTGTCTGCGGTTTTGCGGGGGATTCCAGGGGATTCCATCAGACTCGCCAGATTCGCTGGAAACGGTGCAGGAAGCGAAGTTGTTGGCCTCAATTACTCGCGCGCTGGGGGTCAGGATGATGTGAGTTCGAAGTTCGAAAGAAACTATGCCAAGTAATCAGCCTGGGCTGTTTTTTTGTGATGCGCGTGCGCGGGGCAAGAGTATCTGATGACCGGCAGAGGATCTTATGACCAGCCGCCCGAAGAGGGGGGCGCAACAAACATCTGGATCAGCGCCAGAAAGGGAGGAGAGGCAGAGGTTGGCGGCGCGCCGGATCAGGTGTTGCTGGGGTGTCCCCAGCCCAAGCCGTCACCAGGATTTCCTGGGAGGCCCAGAACGCCTCCTCAGCCCCCCGACGTCATGATTCTTTCAGGACGTCGACCCCTGGCTGGACCCATTCCCTATGACTGGCTTTGCACCCTGAGCCGTTCCTTGACGCTCCCGAGGCCCGGGATGGGGACCCCAGAGGCCGACAACAGGGAACACCTGCAGTCGTGATTTCTGCCATGGCTCGAGGGGGGTCTGGGGCCACTGCCTTCCCGGCGCGGGCCCTCCGTGGGCGGGCTCCCTCCCACGACGCCCCCCGCTGCACTCCGAGGAGGCCGTCCCCCCCCCCCCTTCCGCCCCTCAGCGCCCTCCCTGCGTCAGGCCGGGCATGCCCCCCTACGGGTGCATGTTGGATGAGGGTGGCACGTGCTCGACAGCACTCACAAATCATAGGGCAATCGTCCCCAGAAGATTCGTTGTACTATCTTGGAATCTGCCTCCAGCAGGGGACACGTCCGACGCAGTCCTTGCGCGCAGCCGAGCCGAGGCTTCTTCGGGGAGGCCACGGGCGCCGCCGGCACGCTCCGCCAGGTGGCCCCCGTGGGCGGGGGCGACCTCTTGGGCGCGGCGTGCGCACATCGGCGCGCGGTGCGGCGGCCCGGTCCCCTGTCGAGTCACGACGAAGGTCGCGGCGGCAGGTTCTGTCCAGACCCTTCGGCCTCCAGGAGCCTTCGCCGGGCCCCTGGGAGCGTCAGCAAGACGCCTCGGGATGAGGAGCCGGTCCTGGGGAGTGGGCTGGGACCTTCGGTTGGGTCTGGCCCACGTGCTCGGGCTCGGGCCGCCTCGACTCCCGACCTGGAGCATCGCTCGCCCGAGCCCCATCATCACCGGCGTGGCCCTTGGCACCGCGGGCCCCTGGATCCCCCTCTAGGTCGGGACGTATGCTGCTCCCCTCGGGCTTCGCGGGCCCCATCCCCACCGTGGGGGGGGGTGGGGCTGGTGGGGGCGAGATTCGAAGAAGACAAAACAGCATAACCAAACATCTGTTGGCGCTTCGCACGGGTTTCTTGGATCTGCGCTGGACTCCCCTCCCTGGCGCGCTCCGCGCGCCAGGGGCGGCGCCAGAGGCGCCGCCGGGCGGGGGGGCCCCGCGCGGACCCAAGAAAACCGCGCGGAGCGCCAAAAGTTCATGCTCGTGGCGCCTGTCCTTCTTTTAGCGAAGGATTGCAAAAAAACGAAGGATTGCAAAAAAAACCGAAGGACTGCAACAAAAACCGAAGGGTTTTTTTCCAATCCTTCGTTTTGCAATCCTTCGTGGTGCCGTGGCCCCGCGTGGAGGGGGGAGTATCGGGCAGACGGTGCTGAGGCCCCCCTGCCCCCAGAGGCCCCCCGTGCGGCGCAGGGGGCGGCCCCCCACGCGTGGGGGGCGGGGGGGGCGCGGGAAAGGGGAGGCGGGGGGCCTGGCCAGCGGCGGTCTGCAGCGCGAGTGCGGCGCGCGCGCGCGCAGCCTGCGCGGGCCGAGCGGCCGCGATCGGCGGCGCGCCAAACGGGGGGGGGACGTGCGGATGGGGCGGGCCTTATAGCTCCGAAGGCTCGGGCGTCCCCCGGCCTTCTGAGGAGCCGTATCTCCGGGCCTGCCCCGGAGGCGCAGACGGACCTCTCGGAGGGCGCGGGGGGGGCTTCTCAGAGGTTCCGCCGCCTTCTGAGGGGAGGCCTTCTCCTTCTCGCCTTCCCCCCCATCGCTCGCCGCCGAGACGAGCCCCGCGCTTCTGCACCGAGCAGGCTCGGCAGTGGGGTGGGGCGGCTGGCCGCACCTCAAACAGAGGATGCCCTACTGCCGCGCCGTGCCCAGCCTCAAGCGGCGTCGACCACGTTCATGGTCACCGACGCCGAGCCCCCCCGCCTCTCCGTAGCGTTACCTGTGTCTCTAGCAGCGCATGGCATGCCATGGCTTGTCAGGAAGTGCCAAGCGCGCGCTCCCTCACTGAGGGAGGCTCTCCTGCGTCCTGGAGTCAGGCCCGCGTATGCCTTGGAGAATGTTATCCAGATCCTTGTTGCTAAGGGCGTCCAAGAAGGCCACCCTGGCCCGCTCCTTCACCGCGTCGATGCTGTCGTCCCGCTGGCTCGCGTCGTCACCTGCGATGGCGTTCTCAATGGCGGAAGCCAGACGACCTTCCACTAACGCCTCCATGAGAGCAGTCTTGGCCCGCTCTCGCGACTCGATGGCAGCCACCTCGCCTGCGCCCCCCTGGTCCTGCGGCAGCAGCGTCTGTAGGACGGACTCCAGCCTCCCGTCCTCAGCGGCTTGCGCGAGCAGGCTCTTCGACCGGGCTCGCAGGACCTCGATGTCCAGCTCGGGCAGGGGGCCGTCCAGGTTCACCTCCAGGCCGCGCGCGAGCTGCGCCTCGAGAGCCACGAAGTGTTTTACAGCCCGGATCACGTCGTTGACCTGGGAGGCCACAAGGTACCTC
>CAUYUJ010018699.1:35000-57500 GCA_963575745.1 Prorocentrum cordatum | reverse complement strand
TTTGGAGTCCCTGGGGCCCTCTGGGCCTCGTGAGTGCGCCCTGGAGGCCATCTGGGCCACCCCGAGGATCCTGGGGGTACCTTGGGCCAGGGGCACTTGCAGCAACACCCGACAAGTGCAGCCCAGAAGTGTAGCCACCAGGTGTGGCCAGCTGCCCCGGGCCCTCCGTCCAGCCACGCACGCGCAAGGGGAGAGAGCACAGTCAACCCGTACAATCAGGACGCACGATGTGGATGCCAGGGGCTCGGAAGGCCACGTCGGCACTTTGCGGGCGAAGCGCAGCCAGCGAAAGCGGCCAACGATGGGCCGAAATCGCTCATCCTTGCTATGCGGGTTGACTGTACCAAAAAAGGGGTACCATTTCTCTTCCTCCTTCTCCTCCTCGCTCCTCCTCGCCCCCTGCCTCCTCGCCCCTGCAATCACCCTCATCCTCTTCCTCCTCACCCCCGTCCCTCTCCTCGCTCCACCTGGGCCCCTCCCCCGCCGCTGCCCCCGCGCCGCCCGTCGCTTGTCCAAAACCGGAAGCGGCCGCTGTCCGGCAGGCGGCCTCCTGCCTCCAATGGACAGCGACCGCGGCGACACCGACTGCGGGCCCTGCTCAAAATGCTTGGGACATGCTGCTGGCCGTCGTGCTCCATCTTTCCGCACCCATTCCCAAAATCCCCGACGTCATAATCGTTGCACGGCGTGGACTCCCAGCGGTCTGGACCCATTCCCCAGGACCAGGTCTTCATCTCGAGTCGTTCTCTGACGGTCCCGAGGGCCGGGAAGGGCTCCTGGAGACCGAAACTGGCGAAACGCCTTCCGCCGTGACTTTTGCTCATGACTCGACGGGGTGCCTGGGGATCGATCGGCTCGAGGGGTGGGCGGTCCTCGCTCATGCCGCCCGGGAGGGCCGCGTAGGTGTCGGAGCCACGCAGGGGGTGGTACTCGCCGCCGAGCTGGGGCACCCGGAGGAGTGCGGCGCTGAGCACTCTCTCCGCCTCGGCGCGCTCCTGCGCGGACGCCGCGGCGGGGAAGCGCAGGCTCCGGAGGTTCCGGCCCAGACTCACCTGCGAGGCGGAACGGGACGACCCCGACCCCTCGCGTTGCGACCCCAATCGCGACGGGAGGTTTATCACAAGTTTCGGGCCGCGGGGGCCCCGGCGAGGCCTCGGGACCGTCAGAGCACGACTCGGAATGAAGAACTAGTCCTGGGGAATGGGTCGAGACCGCTGGGGATCCACGTCATGAAAAATGCATGGCGTCAAGGGTCTGGGGAGTCGGGAAACAGAGTAGGGGAACAAACTGGCCGCAACCTTCCGAAACCATCCGAAGACCCTCCAAGAGTCTCCGGATGGCTTGGGCAAGGCGTTCGGAAGGCTCTGGTCGTTTTGGGGGTAACACCCGTCCCGAGCGACCCCCCTGGACCTTCTGACTCTCTTTATAGGGGGACTGACAATGTGAAGTCGGGCATATCCCTCTGAGGGAGGTAGATTCAAGTATAATACCAAAAAAAACTAGTCTGGGGCAATTGAATAGACCTCCCGGCGCGCCCGCCCTGCATACCGCGGCCGCCAGATCCCCGGGCTCCCGATACTCCCTGGTGGTCCCGCCCTGGTGGTCCCGCCCCCCCCCCCCTCGCCCTGCATACCGCGGCCGCCAGATCCCCATGCTCCCGATAATCCTTGGTGGTCCCACCCCCCACGCCGACTCGCCCACTCTGCATACTGCGGCCGCCAGATCCCCAGGTCCCCCACAGAACAGAGCAGAACACCACACCACCGAACATAACATTTCCGAGCATAACATACCATATCATGACATACCATAGCGTAACATAATACAAGATGACAGAACAGCAAATGCCATAACAACGCATCACACCACATATCATTCCATAACATGACAAATCAAGCATGCCATAACATATCAACGCAGAAGTGAACAGACTAAACCAGAACATGTCAAACACTCGAATAACATGACGAAGTCTGTCATAGCACAAGACAGCAGAACTACGCATGCTATGACATATCGGAGCAGGCATATCATACCATAATATAGCACAACATAACATGGCATAACACTGGCCGAGAACACCGCGCCCCCGTTCCAATGAGCGCGCGCACCTTCGGGATCAACCACCGAAGGTTTCGGTGGGGATCGCTCGAAGCAACATGACTTCTGAGTATGTTTGATGATTGTTAGATAGATGTCTGTGTCCTCCAAAATCCGCCTGTAGACGGACATGCCCGACCGAAAGACAATGACATAAACATAACACACCATGACAGAGCAGCGCATACCATAACAAAGCACCACGCCACATTCCATTCCATAAGATGACAAATCAAGCATGCCAGAACATATCGTCACAGAACTGAAGAACTGAACATACCAAAACAGAACATGTCTAACATTCGCATACGCTGACAAAGCCTGTTATAACACAACACATCAGACCAACGCATGCTATGGCATGCGCTTGTAGACCCCCCGGCGTGCGCTTGTAGACCCCGCCCTCCCCGGCGTGCGCTTGTAGACCCCCCCAGACCGGCCATGAAAGAGCGGCCTTTTTCCACGAACCCTTTCGGATCCTTCCAGGACAGCTCACATCAAACCCCCTCCAATCAGACCACCGCCCTATCCCAAACCCCCGACGTCATGAGTTTTTCATGACGTCGACACCCCGAGGTCTCGACCCAAGCCCTAGGACCGGTTTTTCATCCTGCGTCGTTTTTGACGGTCTCGAGGCGCGGGGGGGAGGCCTCCGAGGCCGAAAATGGCGAAAAACCTACCGTCGTGATTTTTGTTCCTGACTCGAGGGGGTCTGGGATCATTGTGGAATCTGGGCTGCACGACGAGGGATCGGCGACAGGCTCCCGAGAGCGACGCCGCCCGCTCCTGGGCGGGGCGGGGGGAGTGCCAGGCCAGACCTGGGCCTGGGCTGGCGATGCATGGGCGATTGGGTGCGTATGCTCCCCTCCCCCCTGAGCCTATCCCCCCCTAGCGTTGTTCCCTAACTCCTCGTCTTCTTCCTCTTCCTCCTCCTCCTCCTCCTCCTCCCTCCTCCTCTCCTCCTCCTCCTCCTCCTCCTCCGCCTCCTCCTCCTCCTCTCCCCCTCCTCCTCCTCCTCCTCCTCCTCCTCCTCCTTCCTCCTTCCTCCTCCTCCTCTCCATCCTCCTCCTCCTGGTCCCTCCTTCTCCCCTCCTCCTCCTCCTCCTCCTCTTCCTCCTCCTCCTCCTCCTCATATCATTCCTCTTCGTAATACTGTTACCATCATTCTTCATCGTCATGATGATCAACAACATCATCGTCATCATCACCATCATCCTCACCATCACCATCGTCATCATCAGCATGAGCATCATCCGCATCAGCATCAGCATCAGCGTCAGCATCATCAGCATCATCATGACCATCATCCTCACCATCACCATTACCATCACCATCATCACCATCATGATTATCATCATCATAATCCTCATCATTAGCATCATCATCATCATCATCATCAGCATCATCATCATCATCAGCAGCAGCAGCAGCAACAGCAACAGCATCATCATCAGCAGCATCAGCATCAGCATCATCATCAGCAGCATCAGCATCAGCATCATCGTCATCGCCATCGTCATCCTCATCATCATCAGCATCATCACCACCATCATCATCATCATCCCCCTTCTCCCTCCTCATCCTCCTCCCCAACCTACTCCTCATCATCCTTCCTGCTTTCTGCTCCTCCTCCACCTCCGCCGAATCCTCCTTCTCCTACTCCTCCTCCCAACGCTCATCCTCCTTTCTCCTCCTCCTCCTCCTCCTCCTCCTCCCCCTCCTCCTCCTCCTCCTCCGCCTCCTCCTCCTCCTCCTCCTCCTCCTCCTCCCCCTTCTCCTCCTCCCTCCCCTCCTCCTCCTCCTCCTCCTCATCCTGGCTCCTCCTCGCTCCTCTTCCTCCCCCGACCCTTTCCTCTCCCTCCTCCTCCTCTTCCTCCTCCTCCTCCCTCTTCCCCCGTAAGCCGATCCCCCACCTAGTGTTGGCCCTGGCTCCTCCTCCTCCTCCTCCTCCTCCTCTTCCTCCTCACTCCTCTGTTGTGTTCGCTTATACGTAACTCCTCCCTGTCGCACCCCGAGGCATGTCGGTAGGGAGGGCCGGGCATTTCGCTTGAGACTCTCTCACCATTTATGATCCTTGAAGCCTGAGATTTGATACGGTTTCACGGATAGAGGGCGGGTCGTCTTCAAATGTGGTTCTCGCCCCAGCGCCGCGCACATTCGCCTTGAAAGTTTGCAGCAGCTTAACGGATGCAGAGGGAGGATCGTTTCCAAAATGTGCCTTGCCGCAGCGCCGCGCACATTCGTTTTGAAGCATTGCAAGAGCTTCACGGATGGAGGGCGCGCCGTTTTCAAAATATGGCTCTCGCCTTCTCGCCGCCCGCGTTCGTCTGAACACTTTGCAACATTTTCACGGGTGGAGGGCGTGCCGGTTTCAAACTGTGTCTCTCTACCTGGCGCCGCGCACATTCGTCTTGAAAAATGCAAGAGCTTCACGGATCGAGGGCGGGTCGCGTTCAAAATGTGGCTCTCACCTTAACTCCGCAAGAATTTAACGCACCGCCGTCCATCCGTGAAATCCCTGCAAACGTTGAAGGCGAATGTGCGCGAAGCTCAGGCGAGAGCCACATTTTGAACGCGACCCGCTTCCCCTGTGCCGTCGCACGCCGTCGATTGCTGCCCTCCCTGGTTCGCGCCCTCGCCTCCGCACTCGCCCTCGCACCCTCGCCACCGTCGCCGTCCCTTGTCGCTCGCTTGTCTTTCGCAGCCCGCAGCCGCGCGGCGCGCCGCCCCGCGCGGGGGCGCCCGCGGGGCGATGGCAGAGGAGAGGCAGAGGCGTGAGGCGGCTGCCGATCTCACCAGGGATGAGGTCGCCCGCAACATCGGGCGGACTGCAGCGTGGCTGGCGCACACGCGAGCCGCGGCGGCGAAGCGGGAGCCAGAGTCGACGCCCACGGCGGGAAGTCGAAGTCGGAGCCCCAGAGGCTCGCGACCTGAAGTCGGACCTGGAGTCCGAGTGCTCTGAACCGTTCGCGGAGGCGCTGGCAAGGTATCTGGCGGCAAGATGGACGTCCGATGGTACGATATCGTGGATGCCAAAGGAGGAACCTCAGGAGTTGAGGAAGGCGGCGCGCGCCTATAGCAACTGGGTCGCAACCATTCTCATCATCATCATCATCATCAACATCATCATCATCATCATCATCATCATCATCATCATCATCATCATCAACACCATCATCATCATCATCATCATCATGATCATGATCATGATCATCATCATCATCAATATCATCAGCATCGTGATCATCATCATCATCACCATCACCATCATCATCATCATCATCATCATCATCATCATCATCATCATCATCATCATCATCATCATCATCATCATCATCATCATCATGAACATCAACATCAACATCATCATCACAATCATCCGCTATCGTCATCTCGCTCTCGACCTGACCCTCTCTCAAGCTGTATCTCTCAATCTCTCTCTCTCTCTCTGCGGTTCTTGCGCCACCGCGCACCCCGTCGCCGCCCGCCCCCCAGGTCAGACGCGGAGGAAAAGGCCGACAGTCCAAGGAGGCCGAGGAGAAAGCAAGAGAGCCAGGGACGCCGAGGAGAACGCCGAAAGGCCGAGGAAGCAGAGGAAAAGGCCGAGAAACACCGGGGAGGGGGAGGAGGCCAGGGAGGCCGAAGCGGAAGTCAAGAGGCCATGGGGACTCGGGAGCCACGAGGCCATCGGGCCATCAGCAGGCCACCACCAGGGAAGCCAGCAGGGCGAGATGCCGATCAGCAGGTCTCTTCTCGGAGGCAGTGCGCGAGCGCCTACGAGAACAAGCACGGCGCCGAAAGGAGCCCGAGGGTGGCGGTCGGGGGCAGTGGTGGCAGCGGCCGACGGATCGCGGCGTCCGAGGACGCCTGTCGGGAAGAAGAGGGCAGGAGAAAGCAGTGGCCCGACCAGCGGAGCTCACAGCAAGAAGGAATAGGAACCGTTCGACTTCTCTTAGTTGGCACCCACAGGTCCGAACATCACTGGAATAATGAATGTAGCGCTATTGTGCGCGAGGGAGGATGACGGTTTCAGCAAATCCTACTGGCCCTTTACAATCGGTGTCTGGCTCCGGAAGTGGTACACCCCCGTCGGAAATGATGAAGAAACGGAAGCGGCAGGAGAGTCCACAAGGCGAGCCGCGCAGTGCAACTCAGAAGGCCAAAATGCAGGAGGAGGTGCCCTACCGTACGATGCCGACGGAGACAGCCGTGTCCAAGGCGATGCCCGCAAGCAGAAACTGGTGGGACATGAGCTCGCGGGACAACCGGAAGGCTGGTGAAAGCTCGTGGGAAACGTCCGACTGGCATGCTGGTGGCTGGTGATGCGTCGACCGGCAGAGGCGGCAGGTAAGGAACCGAACTGTATGCACCGCTGCTCTTTTCGGCCCTGCGCTGAAATGGCCGTAAGAAAGCGGATCCTGGTGTATACGGGGCCCTGGTGTATACGTGTTTCGTCTCTTCCACGGGAGAAAAAAGAAAAACAGGTATGCACCTCACCACCGCGACGTCGTCCGCGACCCTCCAAAAGACTGGGGATTGAAAAACAGCCCGCCACTGGTAATGTACACGTCGTTCACTTCTAATCGTGGTCATTTCTGATTGTGCTCGTTTCTACTTGTTCCTGGCCCCCTTGTGGCCAGGAGGAGGCCCAGGATAGAACAGTTAGAAGTGAAAGGATCTTGGCCCCCAAAAAACCCAAAGAACTTCCGAAGAATTAGCAATGAACCATATGCAGGTGTTCCCGGTTCCGAGCGGTAGGACTGCGGGCCCGTTCGGCCCAACGGCGCGATGGGGCCCCCCGCGAGCCCCCCCGCGGCGGGCGCACGCGCAGCTTTGCGCGCGCCGCGTCGGCGAATGCGCATTCGCCTCTGCTGCTCTTTCTCGCTCTCTCCCCCTCTCTCTCCCTCGCTCTCTCTCTCTCTCTCTCGCTGTCTCGTTTTTTTGTTGTTTCTCTCTCTCTCTCTCTCTATATATATATACACATCTACATATACATGCGTGTATCCTCCTCCGCCCTCCCGGCCCCTTGTCCTGTCCACTTACCCGTCCCTTCCCTCTCTCTGTCCTCTCCCCATTGCTGTTGCCCTCCTTATGTTGCTTTATCTTTCTCTCTCTCTCTCTCTATCGCTCTCTTTCTCTCTTTCTCTCGCTCTCTCGCTCTCGCTCTCGCTATCTCTCTCTCTCTCTCTCCTTCTCGCTTTCTCTCTCTCTCTCTCTCTATCCCTCCCTCCCTTTCTCTCTCCCTCTCTCCCTCTCCCGCTCGTCTCGCGTCCAACTCGGTCACTTCTCCAATTCAGCCTCCACAGTCGATCCCGTGGTTTGCTCCCACGCGCTACAGTCCATGCAGTTGTGTTGTCGCATCGCACCGCGCGCACTTCGCGTTCGATCGACATCGCGGGAGAGGGTGGCCACGGGGGCACAGCAGCGATCTGCGCCTCTCCCTCGCGCCCCCTCGCCCCCGCGCGCCCCCCCGCGCCCTCCTCGCCGCTCCACCCTCTCGCCGCCCAGCCCCGCCCCCTCGGCAGTTCGTTCGCCTGCCTCGCAGGGGCGGGGGGAGGAAACGACAGGGGGGGGGAGGCGCTCGAACGATTCTGGCATACAAAAAAAAAACCCTCCCTCCGAAAACGCCCCCTTCTCGCGCTGTCTCGATCGACGCGCGCGCGTGCGTCCGACGTTTGATGCGCGTTGAATCGTGGCCGCTGGCGAGGAGGTGCTCGGCTATGCTGGGGATCACAGGGCCGAGGTGTGGAGCAGTTCCATCTGCACGACTTGGAAGACAACGCCCTCGAGCGCGTATACGCACATGTGTATAGGTCAGAAGAGGTGTATGCATATGTATATGGGTATGTATACGTATGTGTATATTTGTATGCGCACGTATATGTATGTAGTGCCTGCGTGTACCATGCTTATGTATCCGTGTCTATGTACATATATATATACATAGATGCGTTTGTGCATATGTACATATCATCAAACACGTGCATCCAAAACCTAAAATAGGTCCAGAAACTCTGATCCAAGAAAAGTGGATTCGGCAAAACCATACAAATCACAGACACCGCCCCTGGATCCTAAGGACCTCTGAGACTCTGGCACCCCCAATCGCTCTCGACGAGGCGCAGCTGATGGAAGCTGTTCCGAGGCTGGAGAACTACCGAGGACCGACGGACATGCCTGAGAATGTGGAACCTGGAAGTTCGAAGCTCGAAGTTCGACGCTGCCCCTGGACCTGGACCCTCTCCACGACATCGCCGGCGGGGTCCATGCCGCTGGCCACTACCGCGCCGGCGTCCAGGCCGCTGGCGTGGCGGCCACAGGCCGGGTCGAAGCCTGGGTGCAGCTTGCGGATCACGGGGTCGAAGAGCGGGGCAAACATGTCGTAGCACTCCTCACGAGCGGCGAACACATCCGTATCGGCGCCCTCGCGGGCGCGATCCCGCGGGTAAAGCGGTCGCATGGATACGTTCCGCGCGGTGGCATGCGCGAGAAAACCTGGGGGCCCAGCCCGCGAGGCCGCGGATACAAATGTTGTTCGCCCACGAACTCCGCGTCGCCCGCCACCAGGCCCACGGTCGAGATCATGCGGTGGCCCTGGTTGTCCATGCCGGTTTTGATGCACCTGGAAATGCGGGCGTTGCAATCTTGCCCGAACACGGGCTTGTTCGCCCAAGTTCAGGCTCTGGTACCACCGCAGACCAATCCGGTTCGAAAGCTGTCGCAGTGCTCTGGTCGTTTGTCTCCGCGATGCTTCAACTTTTTCGCAACGTCGGATCTCGTGGCACCTCGCCAAGCAGACGTCCATGGCGGTCCGGAGGCCCTGCAGGCGTGGGTAGATGGACGGGTCGCCCTTCAGCACGGTGGCCATGACGCTGTGGTGGCGGTCGAGGTTCGGAAGCTCCTCTGGGCACGAATCCGCGGGGAAGCCGGGGAAGTCCAGCTCCCCGAGCCCTGGTTCCTCATTCTCCTCCTCGTAGTAGTCGTCGTCCCCACCTGGAGGCTGCGCTCAGATGGGGTCCGACGAGAAGAGATGGTGTCGAAGGATCGCGCCGCATCGGCGATGCATCGGCGATGCATCGGCGATGCATCGGCGACGTCGGGATGGAGAACATCGGGCTCTAAATCAGGCCGCATCGCCGATGCATCGACGATGCGGCGCGACCCTCCGACCCCATCCATTCGGATCCCACCCCAGACCCTTGACGTCATGTTTTCGTTTTATTTAAAACAACGCGGACCCCTGGAGGTCTCAACCCATTCCCCAGGGCGAATTTTTCGTCCTCAGTAGATTTTGTTGACGGACCTGGGGCCCAGCAAGGGTCCGCATGAGGCAGAACATAGCCACCAGAAACGCCCGTCGCATGTTCACCACGCGAGGGGGTCTGGTTCTTTGGCCAGCCTGGATGGACAGGAGAGCCCAGAATCGAATCTATAAGTCGGATTGGCGATCGAAACGAATCGAGAGCGTTTCTTTATGTTCGGCGATGACGGGGCGTAACGCCCCTCCCCCCCCGCCGTGTGGCTCCGGCACCACAGCCGCGCCCGCGCGCACGAAGCGACGAGCGACAAGCGACGATGACGACGACGACGACGTGAGCAGCATGTAGGTGGCGATCTGCCCCCCTGCGCCTGTCTACACCAGAACGTTCGCGTGCACCACAGCGCGCGTGAACACCACAGCGCCTGCGCACATCGCAACAACCGTGTGCAACGCAGCGCCTGTGTAAACTGCAGTGCTTGCGTACACTACAGCGCCGGTGTACATGTGCACACTGGAGGCAACCATGTGCAACACAGCGCCTGTGTACACCACAATGCTTGCGTGCACCGCGGCGCCTGTGAACGCCACAGCGCCTGTCTACACCACAGCATCCGCGTGCAACGCAGCACTATTGTACACCACAGTGCCTGCGTGCATAGGACAAGTAGAAGGAGCCTGTACGTGAGGATCTGCTGCGGAAGCGCCACGCCAGGAAAGTGCTGATAATCGAATGCGACGTTTTTCCCTTTCCCCTTGTCCTCCACTTCCACCTCCTCCTCCTCCTCCTCCTTTTTCTCTTCCTCCGCCTCCTCCTCCTCTTCCTCCTCCTCCTCCTCCTCCTCCTTACCCCCTGTCGTGCGGGTTGGCGCTACAGCCCACGTGCGCAACTCAGCGGGCACCGCAGAATGGTCTACTGAATCGGCTCACTTGGTTCTCGGACGGCCAATCTAGCTGGAGTCTCGTGGACGCAGATGGGAGGAGTTACGGTGATGCGGGCGAACTCGGAAGGACTCGTAGATTCCCTTGGCGCTCCCTTGTCCATAAGGATTACGTTCTGGCGTTATCGGTGGAATCCACAAACGCTCCATTTTGTCATACTGATTCCTTCTAACATTCTACATACAACAGTGGTGCTGTGTTGCACACGGTTGCTGTGGTGCACACAAGCGCCGTGGTGTACACAGGCACTGCAATGTACGCAGGCATTGTGGTGTACACTGCTGCGTTGCACACGGCTGATGTGAAGTACGCAGGCGCTGTGATGTACACAAGAGCTGTTGTGCCCGCGCGCGCGGTGGCACAAACTGACGCTGTGTTGCACGCGGCTGCTGTGGTGTACATAGGCGGTGTGGTGTACACAGGCGCCGTGGTGCACGCAGGCACAGAGACCCTGGCAAGCAAACAGTAAACCCCCCGGCGATATCGCTAGCACAGAAAATAAAATAAATAATTATTTTGGGCGGCGCCCTCCGGCGATATCGTTAGCACATAAAAAATATAATAAATAATTAATTAATTTGCCCCCCCCGGGCCCGAAGCTGGCGGCAACGCGAGGCGACAGCCTGAAGAACCAACGCGCACGAACGCTTGCCAATGGGTTCCCGCCTTGCTAGAACACTGGGAAACTGACGCGCATCGGAAATCAAAGGTAAATCAAAAAAGACAAACAATGAAATTACCGCAAGCAACTATACTTGAAAGGACCACCCAAAGGAATCCCAGAGAAATCTCAGAAGGAAGCCCACGCAGAATCTCAAAGGACCCCTATTGGAAATTCAAAATAATCTCAAAAAGGAACCCCACAGAAATCGCAAAGGGATCTCAGCGGCAGCTCAAACGAACCACGAAGGAATCTAAGGAATCTGGAAAACGCGGGCTCGCGTGGACATAAGCAAACCCTATTGCGGCCGCAAAAAGGATTTTTTTTTCACGGGGTCCTATGGGAGAGTCCACGGAGGGATATCGCAGACGGATTCCGCGACCCCCCCCGCGATATGTTAGCACATTTATTGAAAAAAAAAAAAAAAAAAATCCACAGGCGCCGGAGGTCGATGGGATGCCCCCTTCAGGGATTGTCGAAGGAATGTCAGAGGAACTCGAAAGAACCCCCAAAGGAATCCCATAAGAATATCACAAGAAATCCCACGCACGATATCGAAGGAACCAATGGAAGTTCAAAGCGATCTCAAAGGAGCCCAAAAGAAATCGCAAAGGCATCTCAGCGGCAGCTCAAACGAACCACAAAGGAATCTGCGGAATTTGGAAAACGCGGGCTCGCGCGGACATAAGCAATCCCTATTGCGACCGCACTAGGGAAATTGATTCCTTCCGGGGGTTCTTATGGTGGAGTCCACGGAGGGATATCGCAGACGGATTCCGCGAACCCCCCCGCGATATGTTAGCACATGCACTAAAAATAAAATAACCCACCGCCCCGGATGTCGATGTGATGCTCTCTTAAGCAATGGGGTATCAAACGGATATGACCGGAGCCTCAAGGGACCCCCAGAATAACATCAAAGAAACACAAAAGGAGTCTCAAAGGAGCCCCAAAATAATCACAATGGAAAAGGCAAGGAATCTCAAAAGAAGCCAATCGGAGTATCAGAGGAATCTCTGACGAATCTCACAGAAACGCACAGAATCACAGGAAGCGACTCTGGGCAGGTGTGCCTTGTCGCTGGGCTCTGGACTACAAGGGGACCGGGCATTCAGAGGCTTGTGGAGGCCTTTCTGGATGCCTCCTGGGAACCTCTGGGGACCTCCCCTCCGCGGACCTCTGGTGACCTGCGGGGGATATCGCTTCCGCCCCGGCCCCGGTGCCGGAAGCGTTATAATTTCCTCTGATGAGGGGGGGGGGGGGGGGGAGGGGGGTTTACTGATTGCTTCCCAGGCGTTGTGGTGCAGATCGCCACCTACATGCTGGTGCCACCCGTCCTCCGTCATTCCTAAGCATTCCCAAGAGCCGCCGGCGCGAAGCGTGACGTCATCAACTCCTCCACCCCCCCCAGATGATTGCCGTCGCCCGGAATAAAAAAACATGCTCCAGCCGCGTCCGCGCGCACGACGACGACGAGCGACGAGCGACGAGCGACGAGCGACGAGCCACGACGACGACGACGTCGACGACGAAGACTGCGGACCAGACTCCATTATGCGGATTCCTACGCGGACACCTACGCGGATCCCACTACGCACGGCGGCAGTGCCCAGCGCGCACTGGGTGGGGGGGAGCGTTACGTCATAGGGGGGGGGGCGGGGGCCATGACGCCCGTCATGCCCCAAACAATAAAGAAATGGTCTCATCGGATCGGCGGAAATCGGCAACAGAGTCGGGAGAAGTCGACTCGGCGGAAACGTGCCAGCTGGTAAGTCTCCGTGGGGAAACCGGAACCCACAGTGGAACTCGAGGCCGAATCGAATCGGAATCGGAAGCCGTTGAAAGCGAATCGAACCGAGCCGGAGGGGTCGAGATGAGCCCTGGTGGACCTCCCCGGCTCGCGGCCCCGTCCTCGGAGGCGGTGGGCGGAGCCAGCCCCGCGGGGAGGCCCTCCAGCGCCTCGCCGCGCGCCAGCCGCGACTCCGCCGACAGCAGGGCGCGGCAGCCCGAGATCACCGCGCTGACCTGCGCCACCTCGCTGGACCCGAGGCGGTCACTGTTGGACACCTTTGAGGGTCCAGGTTTGTAGGGCGAGGCCACTGGGTGAAGAACCCTTCGGTACGGAATCCAGGGTCCGAAAGCCCGTGAAACCCTGGATCTTACAGCCGCCCTCATCAGAGAAAGGATCCCCCAGGGTCCGAAGCCTCCTGGGCACATTACTTACCCAACGCCCCCACCGTATTGGGGCACTGGCTCAGTGGTGGGGAAACGTCGACCTGGAATCGGCGATGCATCAACGATTTATCGGCGATAGGGCCCCGCTGGCGACCTCGCCCGTTCCCGGACGGGAGGGCGGCCATCGGGCCTTCATTGGCGATGCATGGGCCATTGGGGGTCGATGCGTTTCCCCCTGACCCTGTCCCTCCCCCTGACCACTGCCCCGGCACCTCCCAGACCCCCTCCGCCATCGTGAGGCCACTGCCGATGCCGAGGTGGGCCTGGAGCCGGAGGCGCCGGCAGATGGCCCGGAACTGGGGCTCCGTGCTGAGCAGCGGGATGCGGATGATGGCGCTGGCCGCGAGGCAGGTGCCCAGGTTGGAGGGGCACGACCCGAGGAAGCCCAGGCTGCTGCTCCTCGAAGACAAGAAGCGGCACACATGCACTTTCAGAGCGCGCTCGTCTTAGTCGTCGTCATGGTCCTCATCCTCCTCCTCTTCCTCGTCGTCGTCATCGTTACCGTTCAGGGTCGGCGGCGCCGGCCGTAAGGCCTTCGCGAAAAGAAGCGGCACACATACATTTTCGAAGGGCCGCGCGGACTTCTCGGATCCGCGCTGACCTCCAGAAGTTTCGAGTCTGTCTTGCTATTTTTCACGGTAACGGGCGTGATCGGAAGGGAGGGGGGAGGAGTGCGCCCCCCGATCGCATCACCGCGGCGAGCCGCCGTGAGCACCGAAGCGCCCCGTGTGCGCATCGCCACCAAAGCCTGCAAGCACAACAGCGCGCCAGAGAGCACCACATTGACCACACAACGGCGCACGCACGAGAGCAGGGCAACGTGCTTGCGAGGGGAGCGGGGGCCGACTAATCAGCCGGAGACTCGTCGCCGCTGGCCCCCAGGGGCCTCTAGAGACCTCCGGAAGCTTCCGGGGGCCCGTCGACGACGAAATGCGCAAAAAATCTGCACACTCCCCCCCCCTCCTCCTCCTCCTCCTCCTCCTCCTCCTCCTCCTCCTCCTCCTCCTCCACTCCTTCCCTCACACATAATTTCTCCCTGTCCACCCCGAGGCCAGTTTCTAGGGCGGGCCTGGCGTCTCGCCTGAGACTTTTCTATCACTTATGATCCTGAAGCTTTAACATTGGCAACAGTTTCACAGATGGAGGGCGGGTGGTTTTCAAAATGTGGATCTCGCCTTAGCGCCGTGCACATTAGTTTCAAGCATTTCCAAGAGCTTCACGGATTGAGGATGGCTCCTTTTTCAAAATGTGGCTCTCGCCTTGGCGCCGCGCACATTCGCATTTAGATCGGAGGTTGAGGGGTGAGATCGAAGTGGAACGGAGAGCCCCCCTACCGGGAAATCGTTTTCGGTTTCGTGTTCGTGCGTGCCTGCGTGGGCGGGCGAGAGAAAGTCTCCTGTGGCTGAGGCGCGGCCGGACCAAATGTCTCCCTTCCGGGCGGCCGGGGGCCCGCGGTGTCCCGCCGGTGTCCCGCTGGTGTCCCGTGTGGCTGAGGCGCGGCCGGACCAAATGACTCCCTTCCGGGCGGCCGGGGGCCCGCGGTGTCCCGCCGGTGTCCCGTCGGTGCCCCGTCGGTGTCCCGATAATGATGATGTTGATGATGATCATGATGGTTGTGTTGATGGTGATGATGGCGACGATGATGGTGTCCTGGTAATGATGATGATGATGCTGATGATGATGATGATGATGATGTTGATGATGATGATGAGATGACGATGATGTTGATGTTCTGCCCGTTGTTGTTGATGATGATGTTGGTAATGCTGATGCGGCTGATGATGATTATGGTATCCCGATGATGATGATTATGAGGGTGGTGATGATGATGATGATGGTGATGGTGTACCGATGATGATATTGATGATGATGATGTTGGTGATGATGATGCTGCTGATGATGATGGTGTCCCGATGATGTTGATGATGCTGTTGATGATGATGATAATGAGCTGATGATGATGATGGTGTCCCGATGTTGTTGATGATGTTGACGATGACAACGATGGTGACCATGATGGTGTCCCAATGATGATGATGATGATGATGATGATGCTGATGGTGATGATGACGATGGCTGTGTCCCGCTGGTGATGTTGATGATGTTGTTGATGATGATGAGATGACGATGATGTTGATGTTTCTGCCGGTTGTTCTTGATGATGATGTTGGTAATGCTGATGCTGCTGATGATGATTATGTTATCCCGATGATGATGATTATGACGGTGGTGATGATGATGGTGATGGTGATGGTGTGCCGATGATGATATTGATGATGATGTTGGTGACGATGATGCTGCTGATGATGATGGTGGCCGGATGATGTTGATGATGCTGTCGATTATGATGATGATGATTAAATGATGATGATGATGGTGTCCCGATGTTGTTGATGATGTTGACGATGACACTGATGGTGACCATGATGGTGTCCCGATGATGATGATGATGCTGATGGTGATGATGACGAAGGCTGTGTGCCGATGATGATGATGATGATGTTGCTGACTCTGATGCGATGATGATGATGGGGATGATGATGATGGCCTGATGATGATGGCATTGATGATGATGACGACGATGATGATGATGACGACAATGTCCCGATGACGATGAAAATGATGGTGCTGGTGATGATGATGATGATGACGTTGAATGTTAGATCGATTGTGATATCGGTAACCGCATGCCGATGATAATAAAGGGACCCCCCCTTCAGTGTTTAGAATTGATTATCGTCGCCCTATACAAAATTCAAATTGGGCGGCGAGCGCTGAGGCCGAACTTCATTATCACCTCGAAACGCTATGTTGAGATAGCAACATCAAGCGATGTTGATATAGCAACATCAAGCGAAGCGATCACACTTTTTCAGGATGTGTCAAGCGAAACCAATAATTTTGGGAGGCAGACTCAAACGAAACGAGCAATGTTCTTATTATTATTCTACTTTCCTCTTCTTCTTTTATATTTATGTCTGTCCTCACGCTCGCCTGAACTTTTTATCCCTGGGGTTGATTACCCATGGAAAATGAAGCACATGAGCTACCCTACACGAGCACTTAAAAACATCAATTTTCATAAAGCGCTTGTAAATTAAAAATGATAGATTTGGAACTTTGGATTTGTCCTTTCTTCGTCCTCTTCTCATTCTCCTCTTCTTCTTCTTTCTTATTATTCTTCTACTGTATTCTTCTTATTTTATATTTCTCTCTGTCCCCACGCTCGCCTGAACTTTTTTTATCTCTGGGGTTGATTATCCATGGAAATTGAGGCACATGAGCTACCCTACACGAGCACTTACAAAAAACAATGTTCATGAGAGATAAGCCATTGTTGAGGATATTTCTATGAAAACTAAACGCCAAGGATGTCTCAAAACGTGCTCGGCTTGGTCTCCTCTTGATCATCTCTTACTTCGAGATTATGCTGAGGTCTGCTGGGCTACTTTTATTATCTCTCCCTGAACCCCGAACTTTATCATCCCCTAGTGTTTATTCTCACGGGCATGAGGTTAGTGAGATCGATAGTGAGACCGAATGTGAGATCGATTGTGAGATCGATAATCAGATCAATTGTGAGACCGAGCGAATGAGATATATCGAGTGAGATCGATTGTGAGATCGATCGAGTGAGATCGATCGAGCGAGACCGATAGTGAGATGGATAGTGAGACCGATCGAATGAGACGCTGCATCCTCCCCCCCCCCGAACCTCCTTATCACCCGAAGGGTGGTCGTATAGGTATTTACAAGAGTTTCACATATTCCCATGATCAGCGCACCAGAAATTCCATTTTGGAAGGATTCTGGATTTTGAGGGTGCAACAGTTACGTTGATTCGCGGTGTTGAAGTCTCAGGAATGGCCAACAATGTGTTGGCATGCTTCAAGGTCTTCAAACGGTTGTCTTCCAACGATATGAAGAGGGAGCTTGGAGGGAGGGTGTATTCCAAAATCGTTCCTCCTTCCTCCTCCTCCTCCTCCTCCTCCTCCTTTCTCCCCCCTTCTCTTTCTCGTTGCTCCCTCGCCTCCTAGTCTCTCTCTCCCCCCGCTCCTCCCCCCATAATGATCGGGGCCCTTCCTCCAAAGGTTCCAGGCTCCAGAAGGCCGAGAAGGGCAAGTTGCGAGCGCGGTCGCGTGCGTAGGCACGCGAGCGTGAACGTGGGCGTGGGCGTGGACGTGCGCGCGGGCGCGATCGTGAATGAGTGGGCGAAGAACGGTATAAAATAAACTGTCCAGCCGCCCTGGGGCAGGCGTCCCGACGGCGGAAAAGTTTATGTTACACCGTTCTTTGTCCCCTAAGTGAGCGCGGGCGCGACCGTTGGCGTGAAAACTCCACACGCGGAAAGGGGCGGCAGTCTGGGCGCCGGCGCAGGCTTGAGCCAAAACGGCAAGACAAAGAGGTCCACGCCCCGAATGACGCCAGAACCGCCCCCCGGCGGCCCCCTTCCGAGGAGCTTGGTCAGAGGTTCGAGGATCGAAATCCCACCAGCCCTCTGGGCGTAGGTGGCTTAGCGAGCTTCGTATCCTCTCTGCCAAACCCCTCCTCCCCTTGCTCGGGGGAGGGGCGTATCACTGTTCCATATTAATAAACACCCCTTCCCCCACCTGGCCAGCAGCCAACCCAGAACCATGCGCACACCATGAGGGCCCCCCCACCATCCCTGTCAAAAACAATACACAACACACTCTGCCTCCAAATTCGGAGCATGCGCAACCAACCCGATGCGAGCCCTTTCCCACCACCCCTGTCAAACAAACAATACACAGTGCAGATTTGGGCAAAGTCTGCCGTCATGTTCGTGAAACCCGCGGGCAATTTGCATTATTTTTCGACAGGGACGGCGGGGATGTCAGCATGTTGCCTGCTGCGCGCAAGGCTACCATCCCTGACAAACACACAATACAAAATGCACCTCGCGGCTACATGTGGACAGTGCGCGGCCACCCCGCGATCATTGCCAAGTGGTTTTTGTAAGAGAAGGCGGGGGTGGTGGTGTATGGCCTAGCTGTGCGCAGGCCCACCAGACACAATGAAGGGCATTGGTTTTCGACAAGGATGGTGGGGGCCGACATGTTTCCCGATGTGTGCTGTCATATGCGCAGGCGCACCTGGCACACTTTGCACGTGCCCCGGACATGGCGCACCTGGCGCGGCTGGAGGGAGCATCTGGCGCACTAGGCGTGCCTGGCACGCTCGGGCCCCAGAGGTGCCTGGCGCGCGTGGCGCGCCCGGCACGCGTGGCGCACCTCGTCCAAGCGTCGTGCATATGGGCACGGTTTTGGTTCCCAGTAGCTGTCCACCAACGACCGCGGAACATGCCATGTGTTGGGCGGGCGGGTGGGAGTGAGCTAGACGGCTTGCTATCTGGAGGGTGTCTTGATCACTGTTCCCTATTAGTGTACACCCCCTCCGCCAGGCGACTGGGAGCCAACCAGGGTCAATGCGGGCCCCCCCAACCATCCCTTTACAAAAACGATACAGCACACACCCTGCCTCCGAATTCGGAGCATGCGCAGCGAACCCGATGCGGCCTCCCCCCGCCATCCCTGTCAACAAACAGTGCAGGGTACACTTGGCGGCGGCGGCGGCGGCGGCTGCGGCGGCCACGGCAGGGGCAGCGGCTGCGGCGGCTGCGGCGGTGGCGGCGGCGGTGCCAGCGGCGGCGGCGGGGGCGGCGGCGGAGGCGGCGGCGGCGGCGGCGGCGGCGGCGGCGGCGGCGGTGGCGGCGGCGGCAGCGCTGCGGCGGCAGCGGCTGCGGCGGCGGCGATTGCGGGCGGCGGCGGCGGGCGGCGGGGCGGCGGCGGGCGGCGCGGCGGCGGCGGACGGCGGCGGCGCGGCGCGGCGGCGGCGGACAGTGGCGGCGGGCGGCGGCGGGCGCGGCGGCGGCGGCGGCGGCGGGCGGGGGCGGCGGCGGCGGAGGCGGCGGCGGCGGCGGCGGCGGCGGCGGGCGGCGGCGGCGCGGCGCTGCGGCGGCAGCGGCTGCGGCGGCGGCGATTCGGCGCGGCGGCGGCGGCGGCGGCGGCGGGCGGCGGCGGCGGCGGGCGGCGCGGCGGCGGACGGCGGCGGCGGGGCGCGGCGGCGGCGGACAGTGGCGGCAGCGGCGGCGGCGCGGCGGCGGCGGCGGCGGGCGGCGGCGGCGGCGGAGGCGGCGGCGTCGGCGGCGGATTCGCCCCCAGTAGCTGCCCATCCAAAAACGACTGCTGAATATGCTGCGGTTCGGGCCAGGCTCGGTTGCTACGTATGTGCTGGGAGGGCGGGTGGGAGCGAGCGAGACGGCTTGCGGGCGGGGAGGGAGTCTTGACCCCTCCCCCTACCCCCCCTGGGCCCGGGAGTTGGAGCGCCCAAGATGGACCAAGATGGTTCCAAGAGGGTCTCAGAGAACTCAGGATAGCCCCCAAGATGGTTCAACATGCCTCACGACGGTTCAAGATAACCCAGACAAACATCCAATAGGCCTCAAGACAGCCCCGAGACGGCTTCAAGTGCATTTTTTTAACGGGCCACCCTAAGAGGCCAAAGTGCCTCGAACATCAGAGGAAGGGTTGCGAAGGGTTCCTGCGGCCTTGCGATGGCCACAAGACGGCCCAATAGAGCTCCAAGAGGGGCCCAACGAGGGCCCCAAAAAGGCCCCAAGAGCGCCCAAGAGCGCCCCAAGAGCGCCCCGAAAAGGCCCCAAGACGCTATTTTTGAGCCTCCGAGGGGGGGCGGGGCTGAATTTATGACCCCCCCTCTCTTGAACAGCGTGCCCAACATTACCTGAAGAGGCCTCCCAAACCCCCCCAAAGAGTCTCAAATGGGCCCCTAGATCCCCAAAAGAGCCCCAAGACCAAGAGTGCCCCAAGTGGCTTGGAGAGGACTTCAAGAGAGACTCAAAATGGCTCCAAGAGACCTCCGAGAAAACACTGCCAAGGCAGCTGCTACATTGTATGCTTCTGCACGCCCCTGATCAATGCAATTCGCCTAGCGATCTGTTTTTAGATGGGCGGGTGAGGATACTTTTTGATCGCGACCGCGGCGAAAGAGGTAAGGCGGCGTCCAGGAGCGATGCAAACGGGCAACGGCCTAAATTCGCGCACAGGGAGAAGGAGGGGCGAAAAGAGACGCAAGACCAAGCAAGGGGAAAGGCTAACAGGAGGCGAGCCTCGCTGCCGCTCACAAGCTGGTGAGGATACGTTTTTCGTCGCAGCCGCAAACGAAGGCGCAGGCGGCGTCAGAGGTCAACCTGGGCTACGGGCGAAGCCTAATTGCCCAGCGAACGCACTCACGATTGCCGAAGCTGCCGCCGATGGAGGCCGAGGGGCGCTGGGGGCTGAAGGCAGGCTGCGAAAGCTGCCAGGAAAGTCAGGCGGCCAGCGTGCGGGCATCCCAGGAGGCAAGACCACCGGAAAGGGTCAATTGAACCTTGTTGCACCAGGACTGGTGAGGACACTTTTTTGTTAGCAGCCGAAGGCGAGCGCGCCAACGGCGAGTAAGGTTCGAGCGGGCCGCGCGGGGGCCGAGTACCTAGCGCGGAGCAGAGCAGGACAACGTCAAGAATTGTTGCATTTGTTCTCGAGGACGCGACGACGAGGAATTTCCAGGACTTGTTTTGCAACAGCGACGACGAGGAATTTCCAGGACGCGGGCGACAGCGAGGACGAGGAATTTCCATGACTTGCTTTGTAACAGCAACCTCCTTCAGACCCTGTTTCCAGAGGGCCAATGTCAGGGCTGAGACAAGTTTGCCTACATGGTCAATTTGAGCCCTCCGAACTGGCACTGTCCTGCCGAACATCCGACCCACCCTCTTCCCTACGAAGACGGCGGCGGAAGAGTTACAACTGATCCATGGCCGACGCCGAGGAGTCAGGAGCACTTGAAGCAGGAGCCTCCACCGACCCACAGATATCTTCAGCAGTATCTGCAGGGAGGGGCGAGGTGCCATCATAAGGAGTCAGCCACGGCGAGGGGAACAACTGCACATTATACTCTCGCTTCTTCCGCAAAACGTGACGTTTTCTGGGGAGAGAGAGAGAGAGAGAAGGCCGATCACGGCCGTGATTGCCAAAGGCTTACACAACATGCTTGTTGACGAACGAACAACTCAGACAAACACACTCACACACATACAAATACACACCCCTACCCATAGGGGAGTCCGAGGGAGGGGGCCTGGCTACAGTTGTGGGTGCGGGCTGTCGGACCCCCGAGGAGGCTCCCACTCGAGCGGGGACCCCCACATCGGGCAACACGCACCCCTTTCCTCCTCCGTGCCCCCTATGTGTATGGGTGTGTGTTGCTCGTCATTCAAATGGATGTTTATGCAATTGCTTCTTCTTCTTCTTCTTCTGTTTCTTCTCCCCCGATCCTCGCGAAGGAGTGGCCGGTCTCCCTCAGTGCCGCCTCCGTGCCCGCGAGCACCTGGCAGAGCCTCCCGAACACGGCCTTCAGGTCGGAGCCCCCCTGCCATAAGGGGGCTCACAAGGGGACACAAACAGATCGGCACAGAGGTGTTCTAGGATTTCCGATATTTGTTCGATCTCCCGGATCTTCTGCTTCCCCTCCACTTCCGATCGCTTCCCACAATTTCATGGAACTCAGCGTTCGTTTGCGTCTGTGCCGGTGCTTCCTCCCTGACCTGCCCCGCACCTCTCCTGTGGGGTGCGCTCTGACCGGGAGCTCGCGGCGACTCCCGCGGCGGCGACGACGAGGGCCTCCCAGGAGGTCCCAAAAAAAGACGACGCCGAGGCATGCGTAGATGTATCAGTACCTTCTCCTCTCCTCTGCTGTGCTTGTGCCGATGCTTCACTCCTGACCTGCATGGACTGCATGCGCAGGTGGTCGGACTCGTTCACCCAGACCTCGAGCAGGGGATCGGCTACAAAATTGATGCACCCCAAAATTGTTTTTCCGTCGAGTCTAAGAAAAATCCGCCGACCCTGTCGGCGTGTGCGAGGGGTTTGTCTGTTCGAGTCGTCGTCTTCGTCAGTCGTCGTCTGCGTAATCCCCTTTCCTTGCACCCTCCTCAAGCCTGTCCGGGGGGGGGGGGGGCAGATGCACCCGAGACGGTCCAAGAGGGCCCCAATCGCCAAACGATCGGTCCAAAGCGCCTTCACGCTCCCAGACTGCCCAAGAGACCCCCAAGACGCCCCAAGAGGCCTCCAAAGGTACTCCCGAAAGGGCCACAAGAGGCACACATTAATGACTTCCCATAGGGTTTTGACAGATTTGGGCGTTCTCGCTGTTTCCGCTTCCCGCCGCTCCATGACGGCCGACGAGGCCTTCAAGATCGCCCCAAGACGGCCCAAGAGGCTTCCAA
>CAUYUJ010018699.1:25000-30000 GCA_963575745.1 Prorocentrum cordatum | reverse complement strand
TGCACGCTCGGTGCCCTCCGAACCTTGGACCAGTCCATGTCTGTCGGGTGCCCCGCGGCAGCGTCCCAGGTCGGGTGCCGGAGCTTGATGACCTGACCGAAGAAATCCTTGAAGGTCTCGTAGCAGAGCTCGTCGCCGGCCACCGCGCCCATGGTCCTGATCATCGGGTGGCCGCTGTTCTCCAGGCAAGACCTGATGCAGGTCAGGAACGACACGCCCATGGCCGTCTTCTGCGCCCGCAGCCTCTGGTAGATGCCCGGATCAGCCCTCAGCACCTCCGCGGCCATGCTGTGCTTGCCCGCGAGGTCTGGCAGCCCCTCCGCGCAGCTTTCGGCCGCGGGGCCCGCTCCTTCGGCGGGGGCCGGCCTTGGCTTCGGCGGGCCCTCGCCGAGCACCTCGGAGGGGTCCTCCCCGGCCTCCAGCCTCGCCTCCAGGGCCGTGAGCTCCCTGCAGCCGTTGATCAGGGAGTTCACCTGGCCAACCTCCGAGCAGCCCAAGCGCTGGTGGTTGGACAGCTCCCAGAGCCCCCCAGTGTCGGCCCCCCGGCCAGCGGTGCCTCCCAGCGCGGGCTGTCTCGGGCGTGCCTGGAGTCGCAGGCCCTTGCACCGCGCCTTGAACTCCTTGCCTTGGGCGCCGAGCAGTGGGATCCTGAGCGTGACGCTGACGTGCAGGGCCGTCCCGATGTTCGAGGGGCACGAGTTGAGGAAGCCGAGACGGCCGTCGCAGGCGAAGCCGGAGCCACTCGACTCCAGCGACGCGCCGACCGACTGCTCGACGGAGACGAACCGCTCGAATGCCCGCTTCAGGTCCCCGCCAGGCTGCCGGACAAAGATCTTGAGGTGGTCGACCTCGTTGACCCAGGCAAAGAAGTCCTTCTCCTTGCCGACGAAGACTCCGCGGCCGGCGGGCCAACAGCGCCCGTAGCCAGCCGAGAGCATGATCGCAGAGTCGGGCTCCTCGAACAGCATCCCAGAGGCGCGCAAGTCGTGCTGGTCGTCATCCTGCATGCCTCCAGGCTCTGGCGTCCACGAGCCCGAGTCTTGCAGGGGGTGGTACACTCCTTCGAGTCGGCCGCCCAGAGTGGTCAGCGCGCCAGACAGCAAGCGCTCTGCCTCGCAGAGCTCTTCCAGCGACGCGGCCGTGGGCATCCGCAGACCGCCCGAGAGGCTGCGGCTGCCGTGCACCTGCACCGACACCACCCGCGAGCCGGCGGCGTCCAGCGGCAGGTCGCTGACTCCCGAGGCGTCCAGCTCGGGCGTGTGCTGCGAACCCTGGGAGAAACTGGCGTGCAGCTGGCAGATGACCGGGTCAAACACGTCCTCAGGAGAAGGAAAAACGCCATCAGAAAAAACTTGTGGCGATCCGCGCGGATTCCTTGGACCTCCGCTGGACCCCCCTCCCTGGCGCGGCGCCGGAGGCGCCGGCGGGGGGGGCCCAGCCGCGCGGATCCAAGACCTCCGCGCGGAGCGCCAGAAGTTCGTGGCCGTGGCGTTCCCGCCTGCCGTGTCCTTGAACACGCCGTAGCAGGACGCGTCCCCGGCCACGAGGCCCACGGTCCGCACCATGGGGTGGCCCTTGCCGTCCACGCCGGGCTTGATGCACCTGGCGAGGGCCACGCCCGCGCCCGAGCGCACGGCCTGCAGCCGCGCGTAGGCCGCCGGCTCCGCCTGGAGCACGGCCGCCAGCAGGCTGTGGTGGCCCGACAGGTCGGGCAGGCACGCCGATCCTGGATGCGGCAGGAGCCGGGGCCCCCCTCGAGCCATGGAAGAGATCACGACGGGAAGTTCCTCGCCCTTCTCGGCCTCTGGGGGGCCCTATAGAGCGGGCCTCGGGGCCGTGAACGAAACGACTCGGGATGAAGCACCGGTCCCGGGGAATGGGTCCAGACCTCTGGGGGTCCACGTGATAAACAAAATCTCGGCGTCGGGGGTCTGAGAACGGTACGAGCAGAAACTGTCGGAGCCCCGCGCGGATTTTTCAGATCGGCGCCGGGCCCCCAGCGCGCGCAGCGCGCCAAGGAGCGCAGCGCCCCTCCAGGGCAGATCCGCGCGGACCTCCTCGACAGCTTATATGCTCATGTGGATCAAAGAAACGAGCGACACCACCCCACCTACGGCCCCACAGGGCAGAGCGCCCCCGACGGGATGTAGCGCAACACTGAGGGCCGTAGGTGGGGTGGTGTCGTTTGCTTTTTGGGTTATCATGCAGCTTCTTCTTCTTCTTCTTCTTTTTCTTCTTCTGCGAGCTCCGTCTGAGGGGAAGCCCTCCTCGAGCTGCTCGGCGGCCTCGCCGAAGGGCGGCGCGCTGCCCGCGCCGGCAGGCGGCGGCGGCGCCGCCGCCGTGACCTCGGCGGCAGCGGGTGGCTCGGCGCCGGCGCGCTCAGAGGCCAGCCCCTGCAAATAGGAGAGCATGAAGCCGAGGACGTCGCTGGGCTGCTCGGACAGGAGCTTCTGCACCATGGCCTCGCGCGCGGCGGCACACACTTTCGGCGGTGGACAAACTTCCCTTTAGTAAACCTCCCCTTAGTGACAACGGCCTGGGACCGAAACCGACGGACCTGGACCCGCAAAAATGACGGCCGCGACGCCCTCTCGCGAACCGAAAACCGCCAATTCCTTAATCGACGTGTCAGGGTAGGAGGTCTATCAACCTCCGACATTTCCGTAGCCGTGCCCTCGCGGTCTGCGGACTCCGGGGCGAGACCCCGCGAGTGGAACGCAGTCGCACGGGCCCGCTCCGCGCTGGGGCATCCGCGGCAAAAGCTCCCCCGTCTCCGCGGGGTCGCGGCCCAGTGGCCCGGCAGGCGAGGCCGCAGAGACGGATCTGCTCTCCGCCCACGGCCTGCAGGATACCCTGCACGCCGCAGCTGTCGAGGTAGCCCTTGGCCTGCAGCGCCGCCTGGTGCCTCGACATCCTCTTCGGACTCTTCTTCTGGCCGTCGTCGGCGGCGGCGTCGCCGACCCGCACCTCTGAAGGCCCCAGGGACACACAAATGAATAACACAAATCCAAGGGTTCCCAATCTGTTTGGCGTATCTTCTAGGCTTTCGTCTTCCACCCCACATCTCATATATGCCCATCTGTTCCTGGGGATCGACGTTGATTCGTGTGTGTGTGTGATTTTCCCCTCCTGAACCTCCAGGTCCAAGCTGATGGGGGACCCGCCCCTACTGGAAAGCTGGAGGACGCCCTGCATGGCTGTCCCGCCGACGCCGGTGCCCTGCAGGTCGCTCAGGCCCACATCCCGGGAGCCCACCTTGTGAATGTCCTTTTATTCGGCGTTCCGACATTTGGCGGGAGGGAGGAGAGTGAGGGGGGTCTGGCTCCGGACCTCTGCCTAATGCGTCTGTTTGCAACAGTGCGCCCCAAGGGGGAGACTCCACCCGCTCGAAACAGGCGCCAAAAAACAGCCAAGATCTACTCCATGAAGCGAGAGGGAGGGGGGGTGCTAGGGCCCGAGCCGATCGGCAAAACAAAGAATAAAAGAAGGTCACCTTCTCGAACACGTCCACCACGAAGTGCTTGGGGGCCGCCTTCAGGCCAAAGGCCACGCCCGGCTTGTACTGCGCCAGCTTCCGCACGTCCCCAGCGCGGACGGACAGGTACGCCTCGCCCGGCGGGAGAGCCCGCCGCACACCCCACGCCATGACATGTTCACGGCGTGCCTCCCCGGAGGTCTGGAGACCCCTTCCCCCGGGACCCGCTTCTCTCAACCCGAGTCGTTTTGTTGGCGGTCCCGGGGCACGCCCAACCCTCCCCGAGGAGCCCCTCAGAGGCCCCCCGTTCCGTTTCCGGCGAGGTCCAGGAAACCTGGCGAATCTGGCGACGAATTCCAATGCAGCGCCCTACGCTGGGGGCCCCCGGAAGCCGAAAGCGGGCAAGCGATCACGATCAGATGCCTGTTGGCCGTTGCAACTTTTTCCTGGGCAGCGGTCGCTACCCGGGTACCCAGATACCCGGCGCCGTGACTTTTTCACAGCGTCGACCCCCAGAAGTCTGGACCCCTTCCCTGGGACCGGTTCTTCATCCTGAATCGTTTTTTGACGGTCCCGAGGCCTGGCGAGGGCCCCCAAAGTCAGAAAATAACGAAACACGTCCCGCCGTGATGGCGGAGGAAGAGGCGGGTGGAGGGGGTGGCGGAGGGCAGGCGCGCCTTGTCCGGGAGGCCGTCGGCACCCACCACCGTGATGTCCATCGCGGGGCCGCGCAGCGGGAAGGCGCCCCGAGGATGGGGGCCGGGGCAGACGAGGCCGGAAGATCGCACCGCATCCCCAGACCCTCTCGACTGATGGAAAAACGCGACGGGGGGTTTTCCCGATTGTCAGCCCGTGGGGGCCCTACCGAGCCTCGGGACCGTCAACAAAAACTACTCAGGATGAAAGACCAGCCCCTGGGAATGGGTCCAGGCCTTTGGGGATCGACGTACTGAACCAAATCCGCCGACCCCTTGGGGTTCATCGGCGTGTGAGATCTTCCCCCTCCCCCAACCCCATCCCGGGAACCCGGGTCCGGCCAAATTCCCCGATTCCCCCGATTCCCCCGATTCCCCCGATCCCCCCGATTCCCCCGATTCCCCCCGGGGGGGGTCCTCCGCTCCCGAAAATCCTGCAAGGACTCCTCCGGTGGCCTCGAATGGCCCCGGGACGCGAAACGAGCGCTCCAAAACGCCCAAGGTGGCCCAAAGACGGGCTACGAGGCCTCCTAGACGGCACAAGAGGTCCCCACGAGGCCCCAAGAGGCCTCCAAGATACGTCCCAAGAGGGCCCCTAGACGCAACAATTTGCCCATTCCCTCGGTTCAACGTACATTTTTCACAAGTTCGCCTTCTGGGTTTTCCGATGCTCCCAGACGGCCCAAGAGGCCCCCAAGACCGCCCCAAGACGGCCCAAGAAGTCTCCAAGAGGGTCCCAAAATAGCCCAAGAGGGCCCCAAGACGGGCCAACAGGCGTCCAAGACGGGCCAAGAGGGCCCCGAAAACGGCCCCAAGAGCGCTCCAGGAGT
>CAUYUJ010018699.1:12500-20000 GCA_963575745.1 Prorocentrum cordatum | reverse complement strand
GATGCGGCGGCGGCGAGGGGTGGCGACGGGCGGCGACGGGCGGCGACGGGCGGGGATGGCGGCGACGGGCGGCGACGGCCACGGGCGGCGACGGGCGGCGACGGGGGAGCATGCACCGACCGTCCCGGCATACCTTTGGGCCTACCACGGAATTCTTAAGAATTTCGCGGAAGGCCTAAAATGTAGAAATTAGGGGCATCGATCTAGATAAAACAATGTGTAAACAAAAAAATATAGATTTAGATCCGGAAGCTGGAAATGTCTATTTAGATCGTAGGGGTCTACATAGATCGGGAAAGTCTATTTAGACAGCCTATCTAAATAGAGCGGAAAATATGATCATGGCTTTGAGCCCAAAGATATGTTTCAGCAAAGACCACAATGTTCTCATAACATAAAGCCGATTCGTGAAACCAGGACAGCCCCAGCCAGAAATGCTCTGACAACGCCTCGTGCAGGCCACAAGAAGCCCTCAGAACCTGCTTTGGTGGGCCCATGGGCAAGCCAGGACGCTTCGCCGCTGCTTGCAACGCTGGGCATCAGTTGTCTCTGTCTCCGGGGGGGGGGCTCCCACGGGCGAGGCCTCTCTCTGGAGTGCTCGCGGCGCGGGCCCCTGTGGAGGCCCGGCCGGCGGCGCCACCTGGAGGGCTGGAGGCCCCATGTGCGGCGGCGGTGCGTGTCGCCTCCGCCCGTGGTCCGCCGCCCGTCCGTCGCGACCGCGCCGTCTCTGCTCTGCCACGGGGCTCCTTCCCCAAAGCCCCTCGGGCCCTGAAACAATCACGACGGGAGGTGCTTCGCCAATATTCGGCCTCTAGGGGCCCTCGCTAGGCCTCGGGGCCGTCAAAGGACCGACTGGGGATGAGAATCCGGTCCCGGGAATGGGTCGAGACCTCTTGGGACCCGGTCACCGGACGTCACGATTTTTTCGTGACGTCGACCCCCAGCGGTCTCGACCCATTGACCATGACCAGTTTTTCATCCTGAGCCGTTTTTTGACAGTCCTGAGGCCTGGCAAGGGCCCCCAAAGGCCGAAAATAGCAAAAAACTTCCCGTCATACTTTTTATCATGACCTGAGGGGGTCTGGGAATGGGACAGGGTCGAGACCTTTGGGGGTCGACGTTGTGACAAAATCGCGACGGGTCTGGGTCTCGCGGGCTGAACCTCGGGCTGCCGCTGCCTGGCTTGCTGCTCCGACCGAGGCCAACGCCCGCCGGCGCTGCCAACGTGTTGCTAAACATGTGCTGTTTCACCCCACTCACTTCTTTTCACGGGTTGAACAGGTGTTGGACTCCCTCCCTACCCCCCACCTCTTCCTCCCCCTCCTCCTCCTCCTCCGCCTCCTCCTCCCCTCCTCCTCCTCCTCCTCCTCCTCCTGCTCCTTCTCCTCCTCCTCCTCCTCTTCTTCTTTTTCTTCTTCCTCCTCCTCCTCCTCCTTCTCCCTCCTTCCCTCCATCCCGAACTTCCCCTCCCGCCCTTCCTCCCTCCCTCCCCGCAGCGGCAGCAGCAGCACTGCGGGCGTTCAAGATCTACGATTGCTTTCGCCGGGCATCCTGACGGAGGAAACCAAAAGGCACAGGCACCGCTGCTCCTCGGACCTCTGCTGGGGTGCGTTCTGACCAGTACTTCGCGACGACTCCAGCTGTGGCGACGAGGGTTTCCCAGGAGGCCCCAAAAAGTGTGAAAACGAGCGAGGGGCAGCGGTCCCAGACCCCCGACGTCATGTTTTTTTTCATGACGCCGACCCCCGAAGGTCTCGACCCATCCCAAATGACTCATTTCTCATCCTGCCTCACGTTTTGACGGTCCCGAGGCCTGGTGGGGGCCCTTCAGCGACCGAAAATGGCAACAGAAACCTCCCGTCGAGGAGGCCCAGACCACCGACGTTCTGATTGTTTCATGACGTCGACCCCCAGAGGTCCCGACCTCTTCCCCGGGACCCGATTCTCGTCCTGAGTCGTTTTTGACGGGCCCGAAGCCCCGTAGGGACGGCTGAAAACAGCGAAAAACCTCCCGTCGTAGTTTTTCATTGCTCGAGGGGGTCTGGGGGGGGGCAACAGCATGGGCACCCTTTCATCCTCTGCGTCCTGACCTCGCGCGCGCGCGCCTCCGCCGCGCCCGCGGCGGCACGAGGCCGCCGCGGCGCCCAGCTGCGCGTGCGCACCGCTGGCTGGCGCCGTGCTGGGGGGCGGCGTGCGCGGCGCTGCGTGCGCGCGGCGCCCGCGGCTCTCAGGGCTGCCAGCCGACCTTCAGCTCGAAGAAGCTGCAGCCCTGGAGAGGGGGAGGGGGAGGGGGGGGGAGGGAGGGATCTCGAGAGGGGGGGAGTGGAATACCAGAGAGGGGGGGGGCGGAGGGGGGCGGGCAGGGGAGGCGGGAGGGCGGAGGAAGAGATCATTCGGAGATCACGGCCACGGCGACGTCGAGGCTGGCGCCTGCCCGCGAGCATGGGGGATCTACTGACCCGGGTCGATCCGGACCCGGGTCAGTCGGGCCCTGCAGGATCCTGCAAGATCCTGCAGGATCCTGCACCCAAGCCCGGGTCCGTGCAGCCCTGGCTCTGCAGGATCCTTTTTTTTTTCTTCCGAGTGCGCAAATGCAGGAAAAAGCGCGGCTGCGCGGCGCAGAAAAATTCAGCGGAGCGCACAATGGGCGACAGAGGACGACCGATGTGAAGAAGCCATCGGTCCTTCGTGCTCCCGCGCTGGCTGCCTGGCTCTGCAGGATCCTGCGGGAGCCAGCGCTCTGACTGACTCCATAGTTTGCATGGGCCCCTGTCTCTTGTCAGCCTCGAGCCCACACCCCCGACGTCATGTGATTTTTCCTCACGTCGACCCGCAAAGGTCTGGATCCGTTCCCAGGGACTGGTCTTTCATCCTGGGTCGTTTTCCGACAGCCCCGAGGCCCGGTAGGGGCCCCCAGATTTCGAGGCCGAAAATAGCGAAACACCTTCCGTGGTAATTTTTTCACAACGCGAGGGGGTCTGGGTCCCTTGAGCCTCGAGAGCAGATGCAGGCGCCCCCCCGAGCTCACGCCATCTCGGGCCCAACGTCTTCGGCGTCCCGCCGATGGCCCCACCTCGAGGGCCCACCGCCGGCGCGCCCACCCCGCGAGCGCAGGCCGCGGGGCGACCCTCGGGGCCAGGATCCCCAGGAGGGGTCGAGCCTCGAGGATCGGGCTGGATGAAGTCGGAAGGTTGAACTGAGACCCTGGCGTCGCATTTCTGTCCACAACGGGCTTCTTCGAACCCTGGCTCGATCCAAGCCGCAAGAAGATGGGGTCCAAGCCTCCGGTCGATTCCTTTTACGGTCTTGAAATGTTTCGGCGCGTGAGCTTACGGTGGCGTCGAATCTCAAGGCGCTAGGAGGGTGCCCCGAGCTTGAAATCGAGCACAATCTCGAGTCTGAGCCTGAGCCTGCCGTTGAGCCCGCCTCCGAGTGGAAGCACGAAGGCCAGGACTCCTGACCAGAGGAGTCCGAGCAAGTGAGCCAGTCTCGTAAATCACCCGAACACAGCCGTCGGAACCAAACAGAGGAGGGCGGAGGTTGGGAGGGAGGAGGACAGGCAGGGCGGAGGAGGGGCCTTCGAGAGTGAACGGCTGACCGGAGCGGGGAGGAGGAGGGGGAGGAGCAGGAGGATGATGATGAGGAGGAGGAGGAGCAGGAGAAGGAGGAGGATGAGGTGGAGGAGCAGGAGGAGGACCAGTGCAAACCCAAGACTCGTCAACGATGCTGGAGCCTCCCTCAACTCTTCATAGGCCCCTACAAAAACTCAATCTCACTGGGCGACTGCCTCGTCGGGAGACAACCGCTTGAAGACCCTGAACCCTGCGAAAACACCATTCTCGGGACTCCAACGCCAAGAATCAACGAAACTGCTGCGTCCTGTCGATCCGGAATCGTGCCAGAACGCTATTCCTGGGACTTCAACGCCGCGAATCAACGTAACTGTTGCGCCCTCACCATCCTGCGTCCTTCCAAAACAAAATTTCTGGCACCCTGGCCATGGGAATCCGTGACACTGTTTGCAAATGTTTGAGGCGAGCGCGCGCGGCGCTCAGGCGACAACGTCATTTTGAAAATAAGCCGCCCTCAATCCGTGAACCTTTTAACGAACTCCCAGAAGGAATGCACGCGGCGCTATAGCGAGAACCACACTTTGACAACCACCCGCCCTCAACCAGTGAATCTCGTGCAACTGATTTGAACGAGTGCGCGCGGCGCTCAGGCGAAAACGCCATTTTGAAAACCATCCGCCCCCAAAACGTGAAGCTTTTGAAACTGATTTAAACGAGTGCGCGTGGCGCTGAGGCGAGAGCCACAGGTTCACGGTCCAAGACCTTCGCCCTCAATCCGTGAAGCCCTTGCAAACATTCGCAAAGAATGTGCGCGGCGCGGAGACGAGAGGGTGGTTTTGACAACCACCCGCCCTCCACCTGTGAAGCTGTTGTCAACGCTTAACCCTCAAGTATTCGTGATGAGGACGTCTCAAACGAAACGCCCGGCCCGCCCTTTCGACTGGCCTCGGGGTGCGACAGGGAGGAGTTACTGATAAGGAATGGGAATGGAGGGGGAAGAGAATTTCAGGAATGAGCGGCTGCCTGGAGCGGGGAGGAAGAGGAGGAGTTGTCTACGCCCAGCATCCCCAGCCGAACCCTGTAGGAACGGGAGGGGGCCGAACTGAGGAGAAAAGTGGGACGGCCACCGCCGACCGAGACCCCGCGGAGCCCAGACGTCGAGGGGCAGCTTCATCGCCGCTGGCGCAGGCAGCCAGCGCGGGAGCACGAAGGACCGATGGCCAGGAACACATCGATCAAGCGGCCTGCGGGCCGCGGGACACCTCGAGGACCACGCAGGCTACTTGGGCCACCTCGAGGTCCTCGGGGGAGACCGCGGCGCGCTGCGCCTCCGCCGCGTCCAGGAGGGGCTCGAGCTCCGCAGTGGGCGGGAGGCCGAGCCGCGTCGACAGCGCCGCCCGCTGCCGCCCGCAGCGCAACCACCACGGCTCCGTCTCGCCCTCTGCATGCCCGCCACCTGCGCCGACGGCGCCACCAGGACGGCCAGGCGCCGCAGCCTCCGCCACGCCGCGGCCACGGCGGATCGGGAGGGCGTCAGCCCACTCATCGTCAATTTCCTCCACGGCCCCCACCTTCTCGGCGGCGGGCGCAGTCACGGCGGCGCGGAGCAGCCCCTCCGCCGCGCGCAGCAGGCGGGTCCCCGACGGGGACCGCCCAGCCGCGAGGCCAGAGGCGGCGCGGGCCGCGAGGAGGGCTCCGCGCGAGGCCTCGACGGCGTCGCGGAGCTCTGCACTCGGCTGCGTACCTGGCATCGGCGAAGCGGCGACGACCCGATGGTGCCTGCGACACAATGCTTGAACGAAATGGATACTGGGAGGAGGGGGAGGGGGAGGGAGGAGGAGGAGGAGGAGGAGGAGGAGGGAGGAGGAGGAGGGAGGAGGAGGAGGAGGAGGAGGAGGGAGGAGGAGGAGAGGAGGAGGAGAGGAGGAGGAGGAGGAGGAGGGAGGGGAGGGAGGAGGAGCAGGAGGAGGAGAGGAGGAGGAGGAGAAGGGGGAGGAGAAGGAGGAGAAGGAGGAGGAGAGGGAGGGTCGAAGACCACAGGCCCCCCCCCCCCCGAATGTCCCCTCAATCTCCGGCACTTGGCTGTGTCAGTGCAGCGCGCATCGGTCGGAAGCACTGGGGCGAGGCACGAAGCAGGAAGGCGCTGAGAGCAGAGCGGGCTTCCGCGCGCCCCCCGGGGACGAGGGCGGAGGAACTACCGCCCGACTCTCGAAGCAGGAGGGCGCCTGAAGTAGGCTGGGGCTCGGGCATCCCAAGATATCGATTTCCGACGACGGACGAGTGCGGTTCCCGGGGAGCTCTGACGTCCCGTGTCGTTTGGGCGGCGAAATCTGGGGGGAAACGAGAAGGGGCGGGCTGCCTTGAGATTGTTAGTTGACGGTCTTGGAGCCCGAAAAAAACAACAGGGGGGCCGACAACTGCGGAGATCCTCCGCCCTGACTCTGCTCCAAGACGCTGGAGATCCGGGCCTGCCACCCCAGCAAGTCGGGCGGGCGGCAATGGGGGTGACGTAACCAAATGGAAAGTGAGGGAAAGGGCCCATAAGGGAACCTTTGGGCCCCCTCCTGGAGCCAGTAGGGGCCCTAAGGGGGCCCCTTTCGGGCCCCTTCTTGCACCCCCCCCATGTAGGCCACCCCCCCGTCACCACCTGCCCGAGCAGGGCGAGCTTGGCCGGCCTGCACCCCGGCGTACGCCGTGTGGTAGATCCTGCAGGAGTCCACGCGGAAGCCCCTCTGCTCCAGGAACGTGCTGATCCAGGGGGGGCCTGCCGCGTCTCGAGCGGCTACACGCAAGAGTGACCCTGGGCAAGAGTGACCTTCGGCTCGCGGCTTTTTGGGGGCCGCGGGGGGATCAAACACAAGCGCGCAAGATGCTAGGATCGCATCACGTTCGGCGATCGGGGGACCCCAACGAAAGTAGCCCAACTTGATATACACCGACGCTTTTTTCCCGCCCCGCATTGAAATACGCACAAGAAAGCGGATCCTGGTGTATACAGGATCCTGGTGTATACCTTTTTCGCTGTGCCCCCGGGGCAACGATGAGAAAAAAGTATACACCACACCGCCCCGACGCCGTCCTCGACCCTCCGAAAGTCCTGGGATTGAGAAACAATCCGCCACTGGTAGTGTACATGCTCCAGTTTCCGACAACGTCGGAGATGGACAGCACCCCCTTTAGTAAAGCATGGTTTAGTGAAAACGACCTCGGGCCCGAATCTGGCGGGCGCAAGCCTGGAAAATGACGGCCGCGGCGCCCTCTCGAGAACCGAGGACGGACAATCCACCCATGTCCACCCCCGAACAACTGGGGGCGCACCGAAGGGCCACGCTGGCGAAGGGTCCCTCTGACGTCCAGTCAAGCGGTGGCCGCCGAGACGCACGCCGCCCGCCGCCGGACCTCCCGCGCCCCGCACAGGTCACGAGACGAGGGCCTCTGCCGCCGCCAGCGGCCGGAGGCCGCCCTCGGACTCCGAGGGCTGCCGAAGATCGCCCGCGGGTCGAAGGCCACACGTGGGAAGGGACCTCTCAAGCTTTCGTCAGGCCTGCGCAGTGTCAAATGCGAGCAAGAGAGCGCAGCTGAGCACAGGAGGGCGCGAGTACGGGCGGCTGCGGAGGAGCTCGGGTGTGCAGAGGCAGGGTGCGGACGACGCTGCAGAGCCCTGTAGGAGAGCAGGGCATTCAGAGCGCGAGCACCAAATCTGCAAGTGGCCGGGGAGCCCCCGCGCCATGCCCACGAGCGTTGCTCCACTCTGGGCGTCTCCGCGAGCGTGCCTTGCCTTGTCAAGTCCCAATGCTCCAGCTGCGTGCTCGATGTGCTGCTGCCTCTGCACGGTCTCCCGCCCGATCCGTTCTCCGCGTTCCCCTGCCTGCCCTCCCCTTCCCCTCTGCCTAGCGCCCCCCTTCCCTCCCCTGGCACCGATCCCATC
>CAUYUJ010018699.1:0-7500 GCA_963575745.1 Prorocentrum cordatum | reverse complement strand
CTCCGTGTCCTCGCCCCCACTGCGACGCCGCCTGGGGCTCATCCCCCGACGACGCTCTCGACGTCTGACCCGACCCCGTTCGGCTCCACGACATACCCCCCCGGACGCCCGCGGCGACCCCGCTCCGCGGGACCGAGTCGCCTGAGGGCTGGGCGGCCCTGGGACGCTGCGCCGTCAGCCGCACGGTCCGTGGGCGCCATCGAAGCCCTGGTTCCAGCCGAACTTTAGGTCGGACATGTCCACCTACAGGCGGAGCTTGGCCGAAAAAATACACAGCTTTTTTCAAATACTCCAATTGCCAAAAAATGCTCAAAGGATCGTCTCCGGATGATGTTTTGAATATTTTTGAACATCCCCCCTGTAGAGGGACAGGCCCGACTTAAGCCAAACTACAGGGGCCGCCATCCCCGAGTCCGCGGGTGCTGTGACGGGCGCTGCCGGCAGGAACGCGGGTCTCGTTGGGAGCCCGACGCCTCCAGCCACTGCAGGCAGCTGTCTCTCTCAAGCGTCAAGAACTGCAGGCTGCGCGCCCTGAAGAAAGGAGACATCGCGCGCGGGGAACGCGGGAGGCGAACCCGCTCTTGTCCCCCTGAGGCGCCCTCTCCCCCATCGCTCCGCCCCCCCCCCCCCGCTTTGCCCCCCCGGCTTCTGCCTCGGCCGATTTGAGCGAACCAATCATGTTCGAACAACAACAACAACAACAACAACAACAACAACAACAACAGCAACAACAACAACAACAACAATCATTTTACCCGAACGCTCAGTGTTCTCACCAGTGCCAGGGTTTTCATACGACGCCCGCCAATACCCCCACTTTGTGGGGGGGCCGGTTCAAGCTCTACCACATTTCCAAACGACTCTTCGCCACCACCCACACCCAGCTTCCCGCCCTATGACGTTCGGACACTTCACTTCGTGGCATGCGGACGACCGTGGCTACTACACTGGCGCATGGTTTCAATGACTTCTTGTGGTAACATCTTGTGGAAACTAGCTTAGTATACGACGACGACGATTTGAAGGGCCTACGGTGCGAAAAATGATTTTATGTTGCGCGGTGCTAAAATTCCTACGAAACCCAATGGTTTTTGAAGATTTCGGCGTGCGCACGGAAAGAAAAAACGAATGTGTCCCGCATGGTATTATTTGACAGGGATGATGGCCCTGGCAGGTGCGCAACCGTTGTTGGAGAAGTTCGAAGCACGTGAAGAAGTTGATCGCAAAAGCCCGTTTGACAGAAATGTTTAAAAAAGTTGGGTTTCCTGCAAATCCGCAAGAGCGCGCGGGATGAAATTGTGACACTTTTTTTAAAAAAAAAAAAAAAAAAATTGGTTTTTTGATGTTTTTATGTTGAAATCGCTACGAACACTAAGGTTTTGGAAGGATTTCGTCTTGCGCGCGCGAATGTCCACTTTACCTTATTTTTTGCAAAGGATTCTTGAAATTTGATTATATTAGAACAAGAAATGTCATTTTATAGTGTTTTTTGCAAGGGAAAGCGGGGGGGAACAAAACAACCGGATCTTGATCACATCGAATTACCTGAGGCTTCCTCACGAAAATGATGAAAATGTAGCTGCGGCCTAGGCGGCGCAGGGGGGCCGTGCACCAGGGGTCCCAACAATAATTATTTTTTAGAATTAATAATGTTCAACAACAACAACAACGACAACAACAACAACAACAACAACAACAACAACAACGATGTGCTTATAACAAACACCCGATGTGTTGAAACAAGGCGGTCTGAACCACACATGTCCTGAAAACGCCTCGTGCGAACCACAACGGGCTGTTACAACAGTCTTTGGTGGGCCTACATGCAAGCCGGGATGCCTCGTCACTGCTTGACCGATACTCACCCGTCAAACTCTCGTGGGCACCTCGCTCGGGTCCTTGCCCGCCGCCCCGGCTCCCGCCGGCCTGGCCGCTGCCCCGTGAGGGGCCAGCCGCTTCCTTCTCCTTTGGACGACGTGGCGCTGCGCCCGACGGCGGACGACCGAAAGTGTGAAGCGAATGTTTTCTTATTCGGCGTCTCGACATTGGGCAGAAGGGGGGGGGAGGAAGGGGGGGTCTGGCTCCGGACCTCTGCTTCATGCAACTGTTTGAGGCAGTGCGTCCTATGGGGGAGGCCCCATCTGCTCGAAACAGGCACCAACAACAACCAAAACCTACTCCAGGGGGGGTTGGGTGCGACGGCCAGCGCCGATCGACAAAACAATGAATAAGAAAACAATCACGTGTGTGTGAGTGCGCGTTCTCGTGTTTTTTTTCAGCGTGTGACTGCCACCATCCAGTCCACTCATTTACTACACCAGGTGGAAATGAGCCTAAGAATGTCCTGGCATGGCGCTCCGCGACGGTGTCGTGACCTCGACGCTGGAGGAACAAGTGTGCGTGTGCGTGTGTGTGTGTGTGTGGCTGTAGGTTCCTTCTCTTCCTGCCCATGGAGCGCAGCTCGCGTGTACGCAGCCCGCCCTCGCACTGCGATGGAAGCAGCCCATCGCCGCCAGCCGAAACGTGTTCACTCGCGCTGTGCGTGCATGTCGTGTGTGCGCGTGTGTGTCCTCGCCAGGCCGCGTGCGTCCCCAGCCGCTTCCGTTGCCTCAGCGGCGCTTCCGGCGCCTCTCTCCGATTCTCTGGCTGCCTCCGCCGCGTCGCGGCGCGCGCGGCCGCGGTGTGTGTGTGTGTGTGTGACCTGATCTACGCCGCGCCGCCGCGCGCGAGGACCCGACGCCAAACAATGTGTGCGTGAGCGTGCGACACCTTTCTCTCGTCTGTTGTCTGCTTTGGCGTGGCACAGCTGTTCGTTCTGACGCTTTGCCACACACACGTCATCCACGCCCAGATGCGCTGATAACTTACCTCCGCTGCTCATGCCCCCGTTCGGGCAGGGCCCTCGGTTGGCGTGTCTCCTCCCCGCCATCCACGCCCAGATGGCTTCTGTCAGTAGGTGCTTCGAATCTCGGGCGATTCTTGAAGGCCCGGCCGCGACCGAGCGCTTAGTGTTTCAGCTTACTTCGCCTCTTCGCCGCGCGAGGCCGCTGCCGCCAGAAGTGTATGCATGCGTGCGTGCGTGCGTGCATGTGCGTGCGTGCGTGCGTGCGTGCGTGCGTGTGCGTGTGTGTGTGTGTGTGTGTGTGTGTGTTTGTGTGCGCTTATCTGTCTGCGTGTGCGTGTGTGCGTGTGTGTATGTATGTGTGTCTGTCATTATGTATGTGCGTACGTACGTATGTATGCATGGATGTATACGGGTATATAGGTATGCATGTATGTGTTGTGCATAGTTATACGTATAGGTATAGGTTTAGGTATGCGCGTGTGTATGTGTGCATATTAATGTGTATACGTATATGTATATGCATATACATATACATGTGTGTTATATATATATGTGTGTATATATATATATATATATATGTCTATGTGTATGTGTCTGTGTATGGTCTCCCCCCATCACCCATCACGCTCTTGCGCACGCCGGCCGCCCTGGCGCCCTGCGCCGTCTCTGCGGCGCCAGAGGTGGGCTTCGCACCGCAACACACGCGCGCGCACCGCGCCCCTCGCGGCAGCGCCGTGGCTCGGCCGCCGGCTTGAGCACACCGCGGCCGATCCGAGGGGCCGTCTCTCCGGGCGGGGGCGCGGCCGTCGGGCTCGCTCATCCACGGCCGCCAGAAGGGCAGCTGCTGGATGTTCTGCTTGACGCTGTGGCTGCTGAGTCCCTCGGGGCGCCGGCGCGGGGAGCTCTGCCCCTCCCTCTGCCCCTCCCCGCCTCCCTCCCTCCCTCGCTCCCTCCCGCCCTCCCGCCCTCCCTCCCTCCCTCCCGCCCGCCCTCCCTCCCTCCCCCCCCCCCTCTCCCCCACCCCCCCCTCCCGGACCGAATGGAGGGGACCTTCGCCAGTCTGCCTGGCAGGGAGGGGGGCTCTATCAGCCTCCGACCTTCGACCCCCGACGTCGCGACTTCCCCCCCCAGCGGTTCTCGGGCGGGTGGTAATGGGGTTGGGACCAACACGGCGGTGGAGAAAAAGGGCTTTCTCCTCCTGCCTCCTCCTCCTCCTCCTCCTCCTCCTCCTCCTCCTCCTCCTCCTCCTCCTCCTCCTCCTCCTCCTCCTCCTCCCCCTCCTCCTCCTCCTCTCCCTCCTCCTCCTTCTCCTCCTTCTCCTGCTCCTCCTCCTTCTCCTCCTCCTCCTCCTGCCCCCTTAGGGCCCTTTTCTGCACCCCCCCCATGTAGGTCACCGCCCATTACCACCCGCCCGAGGTTCTCGACCTATTCCCCCGGACTGGCTTTTCATCCTGTGAATAGCTGTTGGCGATCCCAGGACCTGGCGAGGGCCCCCAGAGGCCGAAAGTTGTGAAATCAGAGGCAGCAGCGTGGAATAGGGATTCCCCGCTGCACTGTCCCGGCGGAGAACCGCGGGCAACACGTTATCCTCCTCCTCATCCTCCTAATCGGCCTCCTCTTCCGTCTCATCCTTCAGGCCCTCCATCTTCCTGTCATGCCATTGGGCTTCCTCAATGCATGTTTCCTCCTCCACCGGCACCTGCTTCTGCACCCCCCTGAAACACGACCACCCCTGCATCCTCCTCCTCCTCATCGTCGTTGTCCTCCTCCTCCTTCTCCTCCTCCTGGCCGTCCTGCCCATCCTCCTTTTCCAGCTCCCTTTCTTCCTCCTCTTCCCCTCCCTCCTCCTCTTCCTCGTGCTCCTGCACCTCGTGCTCCTCTGGCGGTTGCGCCGGCGGGCGGGTTGAACTGTGTCGCCTGGTCGCGATTGCGGTTGCGGTTGAGCCCGCGGGCGGGTTGAAATGTGTCGCCCAGTTCCGGTTGCGGTTGGGCCCCCCGCGGGCGGGTTGAAATGTGTCGCCTGGATGCGGTTGCGGCTGCGCTCGTGGGTGGGTTGAAATGTGTCGCCTGGTTGCGGTTGCGATTGCAGTTGCGCCCGCGGGCAGGTTGAAACGTGTCGCCTGGTTGCGGTTGCGGTTGCCGTTGCGCCCGCGGGCGGGGTTGAAAGGTGTCGCCTGGTTGCGGTTGCGGTTGCCCCCGCGGGCAGGTTGAAAGGTGTCGCCCGGTTGCGGTTGCGGTTGCGCCCGCAGGCGGGTGCGGGCAGGTTGAAAGGTGTCGCCTGGTTGCGGTTGCGGTTGCGGCTGCGGGTGGGTTGAAATGTATCGCCTGGCTGCGATTGCGGTTGCGCCTGGTCGGGTTGAAATATGCTGCCAGAAGTGCACCTCCAGTTCAGTCAGTTGAATGCAGTTCAACGCAGTCGGTCAATCTGCGGAAGGCACGCAATGTCATCCGGCTCCGCCGGGAACAAATACGTCGTGTTTGTTGTTCCATGACGTGATGGGGTTTGCTCCGGCCATAACTCGGGTCTTTGGTGGCCGTTCGGGACGATCCGGGAAGCCCCCGAACGCTCTCGGCGAGGCGCAGCCGCTGGAGAGCATCTCGAGAAATGAAAAAACAACCGAGGAACCAACGAGAACGTCCGAAGCACCCGGACTCGGGAACTCGGGGCCGAGAATATCACATGCGATGCTGTGCCTGGACGACTGCCGATGCCCTGCGCAGTGCCGTGCAGGCCCCCGCAGGACGAGGGTGTCTTTTACGTAATGTTTCTGGTAACGGTCGTTGCCAGCGGAGGAGGAGGGGGAGGGGGGCGGATAACATGAATTCACGCTTGGGCCGGGTGGGACACGTCGGAACAGGGGGGTGCGCTGCGATCGCCACCATCTGCGCGCGAACACCGGCATGTGTGGGGTGGAGGGGGCCCAGGACCCCCCTCCCCCCGCACGATCGTTACCGTTACCCGTGGGAGGGGTGGGGTGCGGGTGCGTGCTTGTAGGGAGCCTCAGAAGGACGCTTGCGCCCACCCACGTGCATGAACATGGTCCCCCGATGCGCGAGGCCGGCCGCGTGATGCGAACGTTCGCGCAAGGCGTACTCCTGAAACCAACGTGGATTCATGTACGTATACGTCCTTCTCTCTCTCTCTCTCTCCCGAGTTTGGGTTGGTCAAGACGGCCCTTCTTACGCGTCAAAGGATCTCTTGAAATGATAAATCGACCGCGGCCTGCTCCGCGGACTTCTCCATCTCCGGCAGCAGCCCGCCGCACACGTCCGCGACCCGGACGAGCTCGGCGCGCCTGCCGGGCACGCGCGCGAGCGCGGCGGGAGGGGCACCGACAGGGAGCGGTCGAGAGGTGGCACGAAGAACGCGGGAGGTTGGCAAGGACACAAGAGGCCTCCTAGATGGGGTCCGAGTAGATGAAGTCGGAGGGTCGCGCCGCGTCGTCTAATTATGCATCGCCTATGTATCGGCGATGCTTAGGCGATGCCTCATCGAGCCGCATCGCCGATGCATCGGCGGTGTGGCGCGGTCGAGGCCTTAGAAAGAGTCCGAGGCCGACCCCATCTAGGAGGCCGAGGCCTTAGAAAGACTGCCTACCAAACCACCCCAACCCAACCCGAAGACCCGAATGTCGGGTTGGGGGGGTTATACGGGTCCCACATGTGTTTCTGTTCAGTGCTCCCCGACGTCCCCCCCCACACTGGGAAGGGAGGGCAAGTTGGTGCCTTCGGGTTGGATTGGGGTTGGTTTGGTGGGGGGTGATATGCTAGGTTCCATGGGCCATCGAAGCAGCAAAAGCGAACTGCGCTCCCCTCCAGGCGCTCCCGGGGCCGCCCGCCTCCCCAGGGCCGCTTGCCCAGAGGGCCGTTCCCGGTGCTCGTCGAACTAACCTCTCTGCTGAACCGCTTCGCTGTGGAACCCGCTTCTACAGTCGGGCCGCTGAATCAAGGAACGCTAACTAAGGAACGAAACCCCATTGACTCCAAATCCCTTATTAATCGTGCCCCGGGTCCAATTTTTCGGGCGCCTTTTTTGTAACTGGAGGGGTCCGGTTTATTAGGGCGCTTTCCTTGGATTGGAGCTTAGGGGGTCCCGTGTATTAGGCGCCCCGTCGAATCAAGGGGTCCGGAATATTAGGTCGCACTGGGAGGGGGGTCCGGTTTTTAAAGGGGGGATCGATTAATAAGGGATTTGGAGTAGGCCCCCAACCGCTTTCGTTCACGAGATGGGTTGGATGAACAGCCACGGAAAGACCTGAGGAACCTCCAGCCCCTTCCGAACCCAAACTGTTCCTTATTTCAGCGTCTTGAATGTGTTGCTCCTGCCTGGCGCGCGCGCGTGCACGGGGGAAGGGAGCCATCAGTGCAGCCGAAGCGTGGCAAAAGGAACGCAAGTTAACTGGGTCGGGCGAAATGGGGGGACGGCCACGGGGGGGCAGGAGAATCAGCTCACGCAGCCTTGCAGGGCAGGCGTAGCGTTCTCTCCCAAGCAACCTGTCGTGTTGAGTCCTCGTTTTGAATCACCAGCGCCCAGCGTCCCACTCCTTCCTCCCTCCTCCCCCTCCTCCTCTCATCCCTGCCTCTGCCCTCCGCATGTCTCTGCTTCGGCGTACCCCTTCATGGGGAGCTTCACCGAAGGCTCCACCAGCAGCGCG
>CAUYUJ010018698.1:174278-197536 GCA_963575745.1 Prorocentrum cordatum | reverse complement strand
TACTACTACTACTACTACTACTACTACTACTACGACTACGACTACGACTACGACTACGACTACTGACTACTACTACTACTACTACTACGACTACTACTACGACTACTACTACTACTACTTACTCCTTTACACTACTACTACCTACTACTATATACTACTACTTACTACTTCTTTATGTTACTACTATATCTACTTCTTTACTTCTAACTACTATACTATACTACTTTACATGACTCGACTACTACTAATACTACTACTACTACTACTACAACTACTCTTACTACTACTACTACTACTATACTACTACTACTACCTACTGACTACTACTACTATACTACTACTACTACTACTACTACTACTACGACGACGACGACGACGACGACGACTACTACTACTACTACTACTATTACTATTACTACTACTACTACTACTACTACTACTACTACTACTACTACTACTACTACTGCTACTAGTCCTACTACTACTACTACTACTACTACTACTACTACTACTACTACTACTACTACTACTACCACCACTACTGGTAATTTGATTTCTACCCCTGTTTATCTGTCGCCGCTACTACTACCACTACTACTACCACAACTCTTACTCCTGCTACGACTACTCTCACCACTACCACTACCACCACCACCACCACCACTACTACTACTACTACTACTGCTACTACTACTACTACTACGACTACTACTACTACTTCTAGTTCTACGACTGTGGCGACCACTGCTACTACTACGAATGACACTTTGGCCGCACTCGTAGTCTATCTCTTATTAGTCGTATTACCAGTAGAAGGTTAGTCTTGTTAGGTTCACGATTGCTACGGCCTTTACGGTGAATCCATCGACGGTTTATTATTATTATTATTATTATTAAATTTTTATTTAAGTATTATTACTGCTGCTACTACTATCACCATTATTATTATCACCGCTACTACTACAGCTACTACTGCTACTAAGATTGTAATCCTAGTTATTATTATTTCTACTACTACTACTACTACACCTACTGTCACCACCTGTAGTCTTACCATTACTACTGCTGTACTACTACCACTACTACTTCTACTACTACTACTACTACTAAGACTACTGCTCCTACTGCTAACGCTACTACTACGACTACCACTATGACTACTTCTACTACTACTACTACTACTACTACTACCACCACTGCTTTCAATTATTTGTAGTAGTACTACGAGTATTCACTATTACTACTACTACTACTACGACTATTACGACTACTACTACTACTACTACTCCTACTACTACTACTACTACTACTACTACTACGACTACTACTACTACTACTACTACCTCAAGGTGAATGATAACCACGACTTCTACTACTACTACTACTACTACTACTACTAACTACTACTAACAATATTGCTATTATACACTACTGCACGACTACAACGACTTTTTTAGCTCAACTGCTATCACTACGACTCTACTAACTTTTACGACTTACTACTACTATTATTAATAATAACTAACTATTACTACTACACTACTCACCTACTACTACTACTACTACTACTACTACGACTGTCACTACTACGACTACTAACTGACTACAACTACTACTACTCTACCTCTAACTCACTACTACTACTAACTACTACCACTACTACTACTACTACTACTAACTCTAATACTACTACTACTACTACGACGAACTACGACTACGACTACTAACTACTACTACTACTACTACTACTCACTACTACTAACTACTACTTCGATTACTACTACTACTACTACGACTACTACTACTACTACTACTACTACTACTACTACTACCTATACGACCACCCTTCGGGTGATAAGGAGGTTCGGGGGGGGAGGAACCAACGTCTCACTCGATCGGTCTCACTATCGATCCCACTATCGATCTCAGTATTGTTCTCGCTCGATCGATCTCCTTCGATCGATGTCACAATCGATCTCACTCGATCTATCTCACAATTGATTTGACTATCGATCTCATAATCGCTCTCACAACCGATCGCACAATCGATATCACATTCGGTCTCACGATCGATATCACTATCGATATCACAACCGCTCTGGCAATCCACGTCATCATCATCATCATCAACAACAACATCAACACCAACATCATCACCACCAACATCGTCATAATCGGGACACCGTCCTCATCATCAACACCAACATCATCAGCATCACGGTCATCAACATCATCGGGGCACCACCATCATCATCATCACCATCATCACAATCATCATTATCAACATCATCATCATCAGCAGCATCGGGACACAGTCATCGCCATCATCATCAGCAGCAGCATCATCATCGGGTCACCATCATGATCACCATCGTTAGCATCATCATCATCATCGGAACACCACCATCATCATCATCTCATCCTCATCATCGACATCATCATCATCAGCATAATCAACATCATCATCCGCATCAGCATCGTTGTCATCATCGGGCACCATCATCATTAACAACATCAGCATCACGATCATCATCATCATCACCACCATCGGGACGCCATCATCATCAACATCATCACACCCACTATCCTAATAATCATCACCATCGGGACGCAATAATCATCATCAACCTCATCATCATCAACATCATCATCATCGGAACACAATCATAATCAGCATCATCAACATCAACATCATCATACTTATCACCATCGGGACACCATCATCGTCATCATCACGATCATCAACATAACCATCATGATCACCATCATCCTCATCATTGGGACACCATCAGCATCATCATCATCGTCATCATCATCGTCATCGACATCATCATCATCATAATCATCATCATTGGGACACCATCATCATATCATCATCATCCTCATCACCATCATCGTCCTCATCATCATCATCAGCAGCATCACCATCATCATCATCGTTGACGTCATCATCATCAGCATCATCATCAGCATCACCATCATCATCATCTCATCGTCATCATCATCATCATCATCGCGGGACACCGCGGGACACCGGCGGGACACCACGGGGCACCGCGGGACACCGCGGGACTTTCGCGGGACACCGGCGGGACACCGCGGGCCACCGGCCGCCCGGAAGGGAATCATTTGTCCGGCCGCTCCCCGCAGCAACACGGGAACTTTTCGCGGAACACCGGCGGACACCGGCGGCCCCCCGTGCCGCCGGAAGGAGTCATTTGGGTCCGTCCGGCGCCTCAGACCACAGGCGGCTTTCTCCTCGCCCCGCCCACGCAGCTTCGCGTCGCGCCCGCACGCACCGAGACGCACGAACACGAAACGTCAGGCCTGGTTTCCGTAATGGGGGCTCTCCGTTTTCCACTGTGATCTCACCCCCTGTCCTCCGCCTGCGCCTACTACTGCACTGCTACTGCTACTGCTCTACTGATACTACTACTTTCTACTACTACTACTACTACTACTACTACTACTACTACTACTACTACTACTAACTACTAACTAACTACTATTACTACTACTATTACCGCCTTCACTCTTACTACTACTACTACTACTAGGGTACACTACTACTACTACGACTACTCCTCCGACTAATACTATACTATATACTACTACTATTACTACTACTACTACTACTACTACTACTACTACTACTATTACTACTACTACTACTACTACTACTACTACTACTACTACTACTACTACTAAACTACTACTACTACTACTACTACTACTACTACTACTACTACTACTACTACTACTACTACTACGACTACGACTACTACTACTACTACTACTACTACTACTACTACTACCACTACCATTACCACCACTACTACTACTACTACTACTACTACTACTACTACTACTACTACTACCTTTATTATTAATTTTTACTACTACTACTACTACTACGACTACTACTACTACTACTACTACTATTACTACTATTACCACCTTTACTATTACTACTTCTACTACTACTACTACTACCACCACTACTACTACTACTACTACTACTACTGCTACTACTACGACTACTACTACTACTACTACTACTACTACTACTACTACTACTACTAACTACTAACTACTAACTACTAACTACTAACTACTAACTACTAACTACTAACTACTAACTACTACTAACTACTAACTACTAACTACTACTACTACTACTACTACTACTACTACTACTACTACTACTACTACTACTTCTACTACTACTTGTACTACGACTACTACTACCTATAGCGAACCCAACCCTTCGGGTGATAAGGAGGTTCGGGGGGGGAGGAACCAACGTCTCACTCGATCGGTCTCACTATCGATCCCACTATCGATCTCAGTATCGTTCTCGCTCGATCGATCTCCTTCGATCGATGTCACAATCGATCTCACTCGATCTATCTCACAATTTATTTGACTATCGATCTCACAATCGCTCTCACAACCGATCGCACAATCGATATCACATTCGGTCTCACGATCGATATCACTATCGATATCACAACCGCTCTGGCAATCCACGTCATCATCATCATCATCAACAACAACATCAACACCAACATCATCACCACCAACATCGTCATAATCGGGACACCGTCCTCATCATCAACACCAACATCATCATCATCACGGTCATCAACATCATCGGGACACCACCATCATCATCATCACCATCATCACAATCATCATTATCAACATCATCATCATCAGCAGCATCGGGACACAGTCATCGCCATCATCATCAGCAGCAGCATCATCATCGGGTCACCATCATGATCACCATCGTTAGCATCATCATCATCATCATCGGAACACCACCATCATCATCATCTCATCCTCATCATCGACATCATCATCAGCATAATCAACATCATCATCCGCATCATCATCGTCGTCATCATCGGGCACCATCATCATTAACAACATCAGCATCATCATCATCTCATCGTCATCATCATCATCATCATCATCATCATCATCATCATCGCGGGACACCGCGGGACACCGGCGGGACACCACGGGGCACCGCGGGACACCGCGGGACTTTCGCGGGACACCGGCGGGACACCGCGGGCCACCGGCCGCCCGGAAGGGAATCATTTGGTCCGGCCGCGCCTCAGCAACACGGGACTTTCGCGGGACACCGGCGGGACACCGCGGGCCCCCGGCCGCCCGGAAGGGAGTCATTTGGTCCGGCCGCGCCTCAGCCACAGGAGACTTTCTCTCGCCCGCCCACGCAGCTTCGCTTCGCCCGCACGCACGGCACGCACGAACACGAAACCGAAATCGATTTCCCGGTAGGGGGGCTCTCCGTTCCACTGCGATCTCACCCCTGTCCTCCGACTACTACTGCTACTGCTACTGCTACTGCTACTGCTACTGCTACTACTACTAATACTACTACTACTACTACTACTACTACTACTCCTACTACACTACATTTTTTACCGCCTTTACTATTACTACTACTACTCTACTACTACTACGACTAGTACTAACTACTACTCTATTAAACTAGTACTCTACTACTAGTACTACTTATTACCACCTTTTACTATTACGACGTCCTCTACTATACTACTGACCACCACTACTACTACGACTACTACTACTACCGCTACTAACTACTACTACTACTACTACTACTACTACTACTACTACTATAACTACTACTACTACTACGACTACTACTAAAACTAAAACCGAACTACGACTACTACTACTAACTACTACACTACTAACACTACCATTACCACACTACTACTGCGACTACTACTACTACTACTACTACCTACTACTTACTACTACTACCTTTATTATTATTACTACACTACTAACTAACGGCCTACTACTATTACTACTAACGACTACTACACCTAAACTACTACTAACGATTACTACTATTACGCTACCTTTACTATTACTACTCTACTAACTCTCTTGCCACCACTACTACACTCACTAACTACTACTCCCTACTAACTGCTACTACTACTACTACTAACTACTAAGACTACTATACTACTACTACGACTACTACTACTACTACTACCAACTACACTACCACTACCACTACCACTACTACCACTACCACCACTACTACTACTACTACTACTACTACTACTACTACTACTACTACTACTACTACTACTACTACTACTACTACTACTACGATTTCAATTACTATGATTTTTGCCTCTACGAACACTCTTTCTGCTGCGGGCCCGGCTCCACCACTATCCGCAGGCCTGCTCCGCCCCGGGCCGCCAGTCCCCGTGCCGGACCGCCTGCGCACCGGCCCCCCGCCGCTTTCCAGGAGAGCGGCGCCAGCGACATCGTCGCCGGCAGCGTCGGTGTCGTTGGCTCTGGCGTCGTAGTCGACGTCTCTGGCGTTGGCGGCGTTCGTCCTCGTTGCCGTCGGAGGAGGAGGAGGAGGAGGAGAGGGAAGAGGGGGAGGATCGAGGAACAGAAATTTGCATCAACATAGTGTTTCGGAGGTCCACGCGGAGGAGGAGGAGGTCGAAGAGGGAGGGGGATGATCGGATATCTTAAACGGCATGGGCATACTGGATCGGAGGTCGACGCAAATTTCTTGGATCGGCAGTGGGCTCCCCGAGCGGCGCCTTCGGCTCCGCCCCTGGTGCGCTCCGCCTGAGCGAGGGCGCCGAGGAGGAGGGCTCCGATGATGTTGAGGAGGAGGCGGCGGCAGAGAGGGAGAAGGACGGGGCAGGGGAATGAAAACGAGGAGGAGGAGGCGGGCGAGGAGGCCAATATCAGGGACGACGGCCAGAATGTCGAGGGGGATGAGCAGGAGAAAGTTCGAGGGGGCAGCGGTGGATGTGGAGGCCCGGCACGGACGAGCAATGGAGGTAACAGGGACGGGAGAGGAGCACTGGGGGTGGGGGGGGAATACGGTCAAGAACTTTGAAGCCGCGCGTCGCTCCGCCGGTTCTGGCCCACTACGCTTCGGCGCGATACTAGCTTCCCAACTCCCAGCCCCCAGATTTCAACGTCCGAGTCTTTCCAAGCCTCCCGCCCCGCGGAGCAGAGCGACACGCTGTCCACTCGCAAGGCATAGCGCGTCGCTGGGGCCGCCGCGGCGACACGCTGAGCAAGGGTTCCCGACGGTATCGCCGTGACGATGGCCGCTTGGAGCGCCAGTGATGCGAACGCGCGCCCGATCGCGGACGTGCGCAGAAATCGGGCGTCGTCTGGCGTGCGCTTTGTGGCTGCGATTGCATCGGCTCGGATTGGGCCGTCTTACTGCCGAAACATGGCACGTGAAGTGGGTCGCCGAGCGCGTGCAAAGTGCCTATTCGGACAAATCCGAAAAGCACATGTCTGCTTCGACGTAATTTATCATAGATCCCTCGCGTCGGATCCAGGCCATTTGCGAGTAGTTACTTCGCAAGTAGCGGAACGCGCTCGTCTAGCGGGGTCTCGAGCAACTCGTGCCCAGTGGTGGGCTTGGCCTTCGAGGGCCTCCAGGAGCTGCTGCAGCCGAGGAGGCCGCCTGGGCCTCGGCGGAGTGCTGCCTCCCCAGAGGCGGGAGCCCGCGGCCGTTCGTGCTGTGCGTTGTGCGTCGACCGTCGGCACCCAGCGCACGGCAGTCATCAAGGGAGGAAATCGGCGTCAGCCCAACATACTTATACTATACATATGTGCGTCGCCCCCCCAGGGGCGACGCGCGCGCCGAGAAATCTTGTAGTATGTGCGTCGTGACGGGCGCTTTCTGGCCATACCCCTCGGGAAAGGATATACTACAATATGGATGTACTATATCTGTTCGGGTCGGACGCGCGCCTCCAAGGAGGACATGTAGTATTAGTATGTCTCTGTGCGCCCCAGGAAAGGGTACCCATAACCTTACCGTTTACTCGCTTTCGTTTTTGTTGGGGCCTCTGGGGAGGCCCTCATCGCCACCGCTGGGTTCGCTTCGAAGTCCTTGTCATAACGCACCGCAGGAGAGGTCCGGGGAGGAGTACCTGTTGGCGTCCCCGAGTTATCGTTGCAACTGCCATCAAGTGTCAGAACCTGCGTTGCCCGGCGAAGCTGGGCGGGCGACCGCCATCAGGCGGCAGTTGACGCTGTTGCCTCCTACCCTCCAGTGTTGACCTCGGTGGGTGCCTCTGGCGCCCTGGGGCGTGCGCGAGTACGGGATGGGGATGCGGAGAGTCGGGCCGGACGAGAGGGGGGGGATGGGGAAGGGAGGGGTTACGAAATCTGCTGCGTGCAGCTGGTTTCGGGCCCCACCGAGGGGCCCGATACATGGCGGCCTCTGGCGCCGGGAGGCGCCGGAAAAATCAGCTGCGTGAGCTGATTCTCGAACCCCCCATGTGCTATGCCCCCCCTGCCTGGCCCGAGAGAGGCCAGGCCTCGTGAAGAGTTCCAGCAGCAACTCCCATCCGGCTGAGAGGGCCGCGGCTATCGGTCGTGCCACAAGCCTGCCCGCTTTCGGGCTGCTGAAGGCAAACGACACGGGCGCCAATTTGTTGGCCACCGCGTTGCGACGTGGGTCGGAAGTTGGAGGAAGAGTTCTTGGGCGGTGGGGGGGCGAGGAGGCTAATCTACGCATCGCGCGCTGGCCCAATCAAGGTTTTACCCAAACTCTGCAACCGTGGCTAGGAGGTCTGCGTGGAAAAGAAAAGGACAAGAACAGGAAGAGGGTGAGAAGGACAAGCCACCCCTCGACATGCCCACGAGGATTCTTGTCAAAACCAGCCCCGGTACATGATGGAGTCCTGACCAGTTTCCCCACGGCCAGTTGTGCAGACCCGAACTTCCAGGAATCTACAGAGCCACGGTCTCGTCGACGATGAAGTCTCCCTCGTCGCCACCTCGACCATCCGTTCTCGGCCATCGAACCTCGATCCCTCGAACCTCGAAGCATCCAACTTTCGACACTAAATTATTGGCACCTTGTATCTCTCGAACCTTCGATCCTCAGTCCCGAGCCGCCACAGGCAAGGAGAGGACGAGGACGAGCGAGGAAGGAGAGAGGGAGGATGATGCTCACAAGCGAGGAGGAAGGGCGGAGGATGTCATGAGGTGGAGGAGAAGGAGGAGGACAACGAGAAGGAAGAGGAGCAGGAGGAGCAGGAGGAGCAGGAGGAGCAGGAGGAGCAGGAGGAGCAGGAGGAGCAGGAGGAGGAGGAGGAGGAGGAGGAGGAGGAGGAGGAGGAGGAGGAGGAGGAGGAGGAGGAGGAGGAGGAGGAGGGGGGGGGAGGGAGGGGGGGGGGAGGGAGGGAGGGAGGGAGGGAGGGAGAGGAGGAGGAGGGAGGAGGAGGAGGAGGAGGAGGAGGAGGAGGAGGAGGAGGAGGAGGAGGAGGAGGAGGAGGAGGAGGAGGAGGAGGAGGAGGAGGAGGAGGAGGAGGAGGAGGACGGGCCCAGGCGGGGACGAGGAGCGAGGATGGGCTGGGAGGACAGGGGGTGGCGGAGGAGGGCGGGCGGGGGGGGGTGTCGGGCGAGGCCCCGCACTTGAGAGGCGCGATCATCGGACCCGTGGCGATGAAGAGGATGAGGAGGAGGAGGAGGGGGAGGAGGAGTAGGAGGAGGAGGGGGAGGGGGAGGAGGAGGAGGAGGAGGAGGAGGAGGAGGAGGAGGAGGAGGAGGAGGAAAACGAGGAGGAGGAGGAGGAGGAGGAGGAGGAGGAGGAGGGGGGCAGGGGGAGGAGGAGGGACTTGTAGGGAGGGAGGGGAAGACCTCAGGCGCAGAGAATCTTCGCCACGGGAATCATCTGACCCCTGGCAATGACGATGGGGAGGAGGAGGAGCCGGAAGAGGAGGAGGACGAGGAGGAGGAGGAAGGTCCGTAGCCATGTTTGTTCAAGTCCGCTGTCTCTCTCTCTGCCGTCGGCCTGCGTGGCAAAGGGGGGTCCCGTTGGCCCCCGAAGCTTACTGGCGCGCACCAGCGTGCTCCATCCTGTACACTCCGCGTCGGTTGGCGCAGAAGTTCAGTGTTACGTCTTCTCTGGTTGGTTTTCTTCGCTCAAGGCGGCCATGGGCCTTACGTCGAACAGTAGAGTGCGCAAGGATTGGCACTGCAAGGGCTGCAATGACAGCTGCGGACCTAGCAAAGGGTAAGCGTTTCTGTTTGATGGCTTTCAGTTGCACTGTACTCAGCGCAAGGTGACAACAACACAATTTTCGATGGCAGCTGAGATGGCGACGGCAGTTCTCCCACGAAGAATATCACGGGCACACCATGGGAGGCTAGGGGGTCATCAAGAAGTTTGATGTTGAATTGGCAGAGCAACGATCAAACAGCGGTGAACAGCTGCACGAAAAGTTGTCAGCTATTGAAGCAACGTTGCAGCGGATTCCTGAGTCTTCGGTTCGTGATGTCTCCGAGCTGGGGCCTGCCAGGGCTGAATTCGTACAGCAACTTGGCAAACTTCAAATTGGGAGACGAGAGAAAGAAGCAAGTTGGTGTCCAAAGCTGGGAAGTCAACAGGAGGGTGCATCGCTTGGATCTAAGCGTTCCAGAAAGCAGTAAATGGCCAAGAAGCGGCAGGATAAGGTCAAGCGCTCCAAGGCTTTGGCCGAGTCAATCAAGGAAAGTATTGTGGCACTACGCGAAGAAGAGGTCACACTGGAGGCCACTAGGGCGAAGCTGGCAACGTCAACGGCACCACCTTCGGAAACGTGATCTGGGCAGCTCGGCGGCAGTAAAGGAAAGCATTTGACGGAGGGCACGTTGGAGCAAGCGCTCAAAGAACATGTCGTCGAATGTGAGTTGTTGGCCGAAACTGCGAAGGAAGAGGGTTCGCAGTCGCTTGTGGCACCAGGCGGCGCTGTGCCACAAGCACCGGCAGCAACGCAACAGGCATCGGTCGAGGCGCCTCAGCCTGTGGCAGTTGCACCAGTGGTGCTTTAAAGAGGTAGACGAATCCTCGTTGAGGTCGATCTTCGTGGCTGTGGGTTCGGCGGAGAGCCAGGATGTGCAAGCTCCTGACATCGCGGTGCTACGGGCTGCTGCGAACTTTGCGCGTAATGGAGGTCACGGAGTACAGCTCGTGCGATCGAGTTCGGTGTTGAGTTGGGGCGCAATGGTTGGTCTCTGCTTGATCAATTGCGGCGTCTACGCATGATGGGCATCGCGCGGCTACTCTCTCTTGGAAGAGTGATGACAACGCTATGTCGCATTGCCCGGGCTGAACTTGCGGGGGCAGCAGCGCGGCGCAGCGCATGGGTGGCAGCCACCTCGTCCGTCTTGGGATCTCGGGAGTCTGTTCAGACAGTACCTGTGGCATTGCCTTCCAGTGCGCCTGCCGCCCCTTGGCATGGGCCCCCAGGCCAGGGGGCGGGGGGGGGGGGGCGGGCATCGAGCCGCCTGATGGCCGCAGCTCTCACTGGAGCGGAGGGCTCCCTTGGGTTGGCTCTGAGTCGCTTGAACGGCTGGAACGCTGGTGTCAAGAACTGAAGCTCGAGGGCCAAGATAAACATGTGGCCTCCTGGAGATATGGGCCCACCGCATCCAGCCCTTGTAGACCGTGGAAACGCTGCTGCGAGGGATCCTCCAGATCTGCGGTGTGACCTGCGTGCTTGGTCCGCCGCGTGGACAGGCGACGCGCGCAATACGCCGCGTTCCAACGTGATGTGGGCGTCGCGCTGCGAGTGCTTCTGGGCGAGATGTCCCGCCGCCGACGCTTCAATCGCAGATTTGAGTCGTTTGCTGCGTTTGGGGAGTTGTGCTCTTCTGCTCGGAGGCAGAAGCGAGGAGACATTCTTTTTCGCGACGTTGTGCCGCGGGTTCCCCCGTGGGGAGGCGCGTTCAGGAGATGCGCCATCTGGCGGCGCCTGTTGGAGCAAAGAGCTCAATATTGCGTTCCTGCTCCTCGACCCGAGCCGCGCGGGCTGCGCGCGGGGCGCAGAGGTACTGGGTGTTGCGAGAATCTGAATGGCAATGTGGCGTCGGTCAATGAGCTGCTCACCGCGGCGAACGTCGCTGGCGCAGACTCGCCGGTGGATCGCCAATCCCGGGGGGCCGAAGACAAGACCCCTGCGTATCCAGAGCAGCAGGCGCAAAATCTCCGCGACCACGCATGACCACCGCTGGGGCCCTTTTGACTTCGCGGGGAACTTTCCTGGATATCGATTTGCAGCCGCCCGCGCGCGTTAGGGGGCACCTAACGGCATGGCGACGATGAGTTCTCATCCATTCGATTGGCATGGCTTGGGTTATAGCAGCTGACGCGTAATTTCGGTTATTCCCCGATACTGAGCTTTGCTGAACATCCCTAACATGGGCCGGATTGTTTTGGGGCGCTCGAGTTTTATACCATCAGTAGGGCATAAGTATTGGCCGGATCAGGTGCGAGGGCATTTTCCCGAGTCGCTCCCGCGGCGCAAGAGGGTTGATGGTGCGACGTACGATTGCGCATTGGTTTTTGCTGGCTCGGGCGCGCGCGCCAAGTTGCCGGCGGCGGAGCATGGAACAGCTGCTGCGAGGCGCTCCCCAGTGCAATCCCCGCTGCCGGTATCCGACCTATTTGCTTGGAGGTGAGCGCCAGTTGATCCGTTGGGTCGCTTTGCGACGTCGCTGGTTGGCCGGTCTCTTTTGCCGCGACGGAATGAGCGGCGGCTAGCTCGCCGGCAAGCGCAGCCGGCGCATGGCGAGGCATCTTCGCACGATGCCCGGGGCGGGACGCGGTCGCATCGCACATCGAGAGTGACTTCATTGCGCGGCGACTGCTAGGAGGCGCGGACTTTTTTTTTTGCAGAACTTGGGCAGATCTGGGTCAGTGGCATGGAGATGAGGGACTGTTGCGCGGTTTCCTTGGAAGAGAATACGCGTCGTTCGAGGTAAACTGCTGGCAGGTGGCAGCTAGATGGGGGGCCCACCTTCGTCGGGCGCAGATTCGCCTGGGAGGGCAGCAGCAACGAACGCAGACCGCGAACGCTACGCGCGAGATGAGAGGCAGCAGTGGTCCCACACCGTCAAGCTTGTTAAAGAGGTGGCGCTGTTTCTTCTTGAGATCTCGCGGCGAGAGCATCTTCTGCCAATGAGGTCTCGCTGTATTTTATCAGGGCGACTTCGCGGCCGCGGTAGACAAACTTGAGAGACAAGAGGGCTGGCACACATAGGTTGTGGCAGCGGAAAGGCATGAAAGTTGGGAGAAAGTGCGTGGGCCAAGCTTGTCTGCGAGTGGCGAGCGCAGCCCGCCGGCTCGCCGGGCCGGCGCAGGGGCCAGAAAAAGTTCAGATTGCGATGGGCGGCAATCAACGTGCGTTCACGGATCGGGAGCTACAGAAACTGCGCAAGGTTTGGGAAATTTATGGGCTCTCGGCTTTTATTCGGCCCGGCGATTTTGACCCCCTGGAGCGGTTGCTCTTGAACGCGGCGGTCAACTTGAGAAGCGCCGCGCCTGCCTTTCCTGCGCGCGGCGGTCGGGCAGACTTGCATTGCCGGCGCGATTTGTGGCGCGCCTCGGACATTGAGCTGGGGGTTCTTCCCGTTCCATCTAACGCTGCCAAAACATGGCTTCCAACAGGGCGCACGGCGAATGTTTCGGTGAGGCGGGCCAAACCTGATGGAGACAGTCGATTGATACGATGAGTCAAATCATCACTTAGGCTGGTCAAGAGTACGTTCAAGCATTGCTAAGATGAGGTCGAGGCAGGCCCGGGCCCTGAACACGTGGGAACCAGCGTCGCGCGTGGATCGTCAACAGCTTCGGAAGCAGACCACGACATCCCGGCAGCAATGGCGGTGTCGCTGAAGGAACAGGCGGTCGCCACGTCACTGGGCGCCTAGGAAGCTTTTGAGTCGGTCAAACCAACCGCCCGATTGAACCAGAGTCGTTCGGAAGGCTTCCCAGTGTTACTTTCGGGGGTAGCGTTGCAATATCATCTGCAGCCGCGCGCGATCATGTGCCATGGGTCAGTGCGGGGGTCTTGCCATTCGCGGCAGGCGATCCTGGCTGGGCGCAGTCAGTCCACCACGATATTGGCAACGTGGACGTCGAGAGCAGTGCGCAGGTTGGTACGAGGCGATATGACCCCCCGAGCCTTTGTTGGCGACGTATCGGCGCAGTGGACTGGTTCCAGCTTGCAGAGGTTGTGCGTCTTCTGGTCTGCCCTCGGGGGCAGATATCCGATGCGCAAGATGTGGGATTGGGCTTTCAGGTCAGTAAACCGGGGCTTGTGTCTAATTCGAAGGCAGCAGTGGAAGACGTCAAGGCGCGCCTCAGATTAGTGTCACATTTCGGCCAAGAGCGGCGTGCGCAATGTGGGCCGCGAGCTGCACGGATCGGTTATGCAGCGCCGGGTAGCGAGGCAGAGACTCGAGGTGCTCGCGACCTGGGTGGAGCGAGTTCTACCGTTCACGCGAACGGTGGACTTGAAAGTCACGCGACCCCAGCGCGCTGGGCCCCTGCCGCCAGTCAGTCATGGGGCCGCGGTCTGTGGAGTTTTTGGCAAGGAGCTGGCCGACATGAGGCGGGCGGGCGCGGTCATGGCAGGGCATCATCAGCGGGGGCCAGCAGCGAGTTCTTTCTCCTTGGCGACGCAGCGCGATCCATGGCATGACCCTGTCTTCGAGGCAACTGCGGAGGCGCGTGGTTTGGGAACCGCTGGTCAGTTTAGGGAGGCTGGAACGGGCGCGGCGAGCCCTGGGGGAAGAGAAGCTTATGCGGTTGCAGACTAGTGGAACGATTGCAGTGGTCAGGTTATCGCTGCTGCGAGTGGGCTTGCGGATGTGATAACTCACGGCCCTGTTGGACGATCGGGGGGCCGCTTGGTCATTGCCGAGGGCGCCGCCTGTGATCTACTTCGGGCTGGTATTCAAAGGTGGCAGATGGTGCGCATCCTGGCTTGCCATCCTCAAGCTGGCGAACCCACGTTGCTATGGGCGCGAGGTCCCAGGGCATGCGCGGGAGGGCCAACGGCCACATTGGTCAGTTCAAGAGCTGCCAGCGGCGCGCAAGCGGCATGGCCAGGATCATTGCGGACGACGGCCATGCTTTCCGATCGCAAAATTATGGCGGACGCGTTGTGCAGGGACTGTCGAGCAGTCGAACCGACGATTGGTCATGGTGGTTCCAAGCTTGACGATGTGGAGACGCGGCTGGTAGAAGGCGCGTGCGTGCGTGTGTGTGTGGGGGGGGGGGGGGGGGGGCGCCGCAACGCCCGACGAGCTAACCCAGTTTCGTGAAGCAGCGCCTCAACGCGGCACTATCTAACGTCCTTGCATTACTGACGAGCGCTTCGAAGTTAGCGCCGGCACCGCGTAGCTGCCAGGTGAGCCGGGTACGCGGCGGAAGATCCCAAGATGTTCTTTGGGGAGGGCTGGAACAGCTCGCCTGCGGGATGGCCGGGGATCGCGCTCACAGGTGGGCCCGCCATTCCCTCGAGCATCCCCGAGCTGAGGCGTCGTGGAGGGGCGTGCGTGCAGATGTCTGTGGAAAGATATCCAGCGAGAGCAGTGCGCGGTGGTCTTCCTGGCGCAACAAAGCTATTGGCTGCCGGCTGGCATCAAGCACTTCAGGTTTCACGGCGCTGTCCGAGCCTGGAACTGGTGGCTACTGATTCCATGAAGGCTCTAAATGGGATGCTGCTGGCTTCGCGGCGGTGGCGCGGCGCGTTGGGCTGTGACGACCCTAATGAGCTGAAGCTGAAGCTACAGGTAGAAACAACATGACGCCGAGGTTTTCTTTGTACCTTTCGCGCTTCCACCGGGGCGCAGTAGCGGCAGGTCCGGCACCGCGCGAGGCGAATTCAGACTGGGCGCTGGGAAGCGTTCGGGCAGAGTTTTGCGGAGTTCGGTGGTCCTGGTAGTGGTCATGCTGAAGGTTATGGCGATCGCGCCCTCGCAAGCTAAGACGATGGCCATGTATCCGGGTTTCGCGCAGCGCCGCCCCTTCCAGCTGCAGACGCGGGCGAAGAAGACGCAACTTGGTCCGCCGAGAAGGGCGCGCGCACCACGGGCGACCGAGCTCGAACACGGTTTTTTGGCACGGACAAAGGTCTGACGATTCAGCCAATGCGCAGTGAGCCATGTCAGATTGCAGTCGCGGCTGCGGATAGATGCTGTCGCTGATTCCTCGACGGCACCGCAGCAGGCTGGTCGCAAGTTCTCATTGGGCAAGGACATACGTTGCCCTGGAACGGTCTTGCCTGTGCATGCTCGGGGTGCGCGGTGTCGAGTAACGATGTCACGCAGACGGTGCTCAAGCACAATGAATTCTGTCCTGGCGCAAGATCCCGCGACGCGGAAGAACCCAGGTAAATTTAGTTTTCGCTTCGCCAGAGCCAGGTCTCTGGCGTTTTTCACTGACGTAGGGGCGTAGATGAGGTCATGATTTCTGGGTCCCGGGGAACCGCTTCGTGGGGAACACCCCGGTCGATTCATTGCCGCGTTGAGCTGGAGTGCCCGAGGGCGCCCCTTTTGGGGAACACCCTGGGCCATTTGTTTGCTTTTCGGTGGCTTGGCGCTTCTCCTGTTCAGTGGACCTGGAGCTTGCTTTGCGCTGGTAATGGGAGGCAGCGATGTCCTGATAGTGTTTCTTGCTTTTGTTATGGTGGCAGTTTTGTAGCATCGTATATGGCTTCGGCAGGTGCTTTCGGTATTCCTGTGCAGGTAGGCATCTTGTCTGCATCCCGCCTGCTGTTCTATGGAGGCGTTGTTGCTGCAGTTACTTATGAGTATCTTTGCTTGGCTCATGTACCTATCGTGGGCACTGGCTGTCTCGAGTGTGCCTACTTCATGTTCCGCTGCCTCGTGGAGGTCGTTCGTCAGTCTTGGCGGTTTCTGGGTATTGTTTTTCGTTGATGAGTCTTGTTCGTTGTCTGTTTTGAACAAGCGTCACGTACTGGGATTTAGTAGAGGTCGCCGAGGCCTTCTGAAACCGTCGCGGCGCGGGCCGCGGCCACGCGTGGCGGACCAGTGATTGAACGGCGCCCACTGGCCTCGCGCAGGCGACCGCGCGCAGGAGTTATCGGAAGAAGAGGAGGGGGAGGCTGAGGAGCTGAGTAGCGGAGGAGGAGGAGAAGGAGGAGGAGGAGGAGGAGGAGCAGGAGGAGGACCACTCGCGGCGCCGCTTGCGGGGGTGAAAGGAAAAGGAGGAGGAGGAGGAGGAACAGGATGGGGTGGGGGATGAGGAGAAGGCTGAGGAGCAGGAGGAGGAGAGGAGGACGAGGGGAGGAGGAGGGGAGGGGAGGAGGAGCAGGGAGGAAGAGGAGGAGGAGAGGAGGGAGGAGGAGGAGAGGAGGAGGAGGGGAGGCGGAGGAAGGAGGAGGAGGAGGAAGAGGAGGAGGAGGAGGAGGAGGAGGAAAAGAAGAGGAGGAGGAGGAGGAGGAGGAGGAGGAGGAAGGGAAGGAGGCGGAGGAGGAGGAGGAGGAGGAGGAGGAGGAGGAGGAGGAGGAGGAGGAGGAGGAGGAAGGAGAAGAAGCAGAGGAGGAGGAGGAGGAGAGGAGGAGAGCAGGAGAGGAGAGGAGGAGAGGAGCAGGAGCAGGAGGAAGCGGAGGAAGAGGAGGAGGAGGGAGGAGGCGGAGTGAGAGGAGGGAGGAGGAAGAGGAGGAGGAGGAGGCGGAGTGAAGGAGGAGTAGGAGAGAAGAGAGGGGAGGAGGAGGAGGAGGAAGGGAAGGAGGCGGAGGAGGAGGAGGGAAAAAGGAGAAGAAGCAGAGGAGGAGGAGGAGGAGGAGGAGGAGGAGTAGGAAGAGGAGGAGGAGGAGGAAAAGGAGGAGGAGGAGGAGGAGGAGAAGAGAGGAGGAGGAGGAGGAGGAGGAGGATGAGGAGGAGGAGGAGGAGGAGGAGGAGGAGCAGGAGGTCCCCGAGATCCTGGCGCTGGATTTTCTTCGCACCGGGTGTGCGGGCCCCGGGGCCCTCACACATCGATCCAGCGCCAGAAATGACGAAGAACGATGGGGTCAGTAGCTCTGGTCGTGATGTTCACGGTGTTGTTTTTCTCGCAATGTCGGATCTCCAGAGATGCGTGACGGACAAACGAACGTCACAAGCTGATCACTCTGAGTCCGCCCAGCGAGAAAAGGGATGCAGGACAACGAGGGAAGAGGGCGGAGGGCGGAAGGGCGGGAGGAGGAGGAGGAGGAGGAGGAGGACCACGGGGTAGGGGGGGGTTCAGGGAGGGAGGAGGAGGAGGAGGAGGAGGAGGAGGAGGACGAGGACGAGGACGAGGACGAGGACGAGGACGAATGCCGACGAGGGCGGGGAGGAGCCCCACCTCCCACCGAGAGAGCGAGGAGCCCCGCGCGCCCCGGGCCGCCGCCCGCCGCGCCGGACCCCGCGCATCCCGGCCCGCCTCCTGCCGCGCGGAGCTCCGTGAGGCGGGCGGCCGCTCGCGGCGTGGGTGGGGCCGCGTCGTCGTCGTCGTCGTCGTCGCGATCGTCACCGTCGTGATCGTCGTCGTCGTGGGCGTGCTTGTCGTCGTCGTCGTCGTTGCCGTCACCGTCGCCGTCGCCGTTGCCGTCGTTGCCGTCGCCGTCGTCGCCGTCGCCGTTGCCGTCGTCGCCGTCGCCGTCGTCGTCGGCGCCGGCGCCGGCGTCGTCGCCGTCGCCGTTGCCGTCGCCGTCGCCATCGACGCCGGCGCCGGCGTCGTCGTCGTCATCGGCGGCGGCGTCGGCGTCGGCGTTCCACCCCAACCCAGCCCGAGGGCTCAAGGACCCCCTAAATTTCTGGTCGGGAGATGTACAGGTTCCACCTTGGTTCCTCAATGTTCCGGGACGTCCCCCCACTAGAAATTGGCAGGCCCAATTGCCTCTTCGGATTGGGTTGGGGTGGTTTTGTGGGCAGTTGCCGTCCAGGGCAGTTGATCCTTCGCCTGCTAATGCGGGTCACCCGGTCGCCATGTCGGGAAAGGGTGAGGTCAATTCCTTGGTTTTGTTTCGTCGGGGCCACGCGTTGCCTCAACATCTGTCTTCCTTGACTCTTCCTCTCGACCTCATTTGGCAATACCTCGCCTGGGCAAGTTCCCCTCTCAGAAAACATGTGGTCCTTGGTTTGCCCTTCGCTGACTCTGACCCCCAGAGGTCCGACCTTCCGTTAGCAGGCGAGTGAGTTGTGGGGCGGCACAAAGGGCCCCAAGGACGGACGGGCCTGCCCAGGACGGGTACGATCGAAACGGATGCGGAAAGGGTGGGCACGAGGACCGACAGCAGTTCTCGGTCATTTCGAACAGGGGTTCGCTGTCGGTGCCCCCGCGGATGTTTGCCGTTTGAGACCTACGGCGTGCTGCCCCATTGCGGCCGCGGTCGGTGTCTGGACCACTCCTGTTGTGGGGCAGCGCGCAGTGGAGGCCAACGCCAAGAAACACCCTGCTTGCCTCCAGGGTGCTCTGGGTTTCCTGGGTTTCGATGGCTTTGCTATGGAAACCGTGACGTTCCCACACCAAAACATATGGACGTACTGGGGTCTCAGGGTATGGTTTCTTGCATAAGGTTTCTTGTGGTCGAGCTGCTAATGTACCCGTGCATCCCGTGCCCCCAGGCGATCGAACAGAGACGCAGCAGTTCTCGATGCCTCATGGTGCCGAAGACTTGGCGCGCGCGTGCGTTGGGCGTCGCGTGATGGGGGGGGCGATCCTGTGGGGGCGCACATCAAGAAGCCACGTGCTTTTCGTCAGGGCATCCTGGATTCCTTCGCTCCGCGAGCTGCGCAGTGGCCTCCCGCAGCCGTGGAGGAAGCTGCTGCGTCCAGGGTGCTCTGGGCTTCCCCTCCGGTGCACCTCGCGCGCGGGCTTTCAGGGCTGGGTTTCTTGCGAGGGCTTCTTGGGGCAGCGAGGACTGCAGAAAAGGGGCCCTTCAGGGCCCCTAAAGGGACCCCCTGGGGCCCGAAGGGGTCTCGTACAGTGGAAACCAATGCTAAGAAACACCATGCTTGCCTCCAGTGTGCCCCAGGTTTTGATGATTTTGCCATGGCAAGCGCAACGTGCCCACACCAAAAATCAATGGACGTCCTGGGGTCTCAGGGCTGGGCTTCTTCTGGGAAGTTCCTCGTGGTCGAGCTCCTGCTGTCGGGCCCGAAGAGTGCACCTTTCTCCCCCGCCCCACCTTGCCCCCCCCCCTTGTCATCGCCCCCCCCCCATCCAGCGGCGCCCAAGCGCGCGCGCGCCCGCACACGGCACCAGGGAGGCGGGGCGGCTCGGCGGCGCGCAGGAGGGGCCGGCCCTCCGGCGGCGTGGCCTCCCGGGGTGGGCCTCCGGAGGCGCCCCGAGGCAGGAGCCTGGGCCTCCCAGGTGGGGTGCTCTGTCCCGGACGGGGTCGGAGCAGACGGGGTCGGAGGATCGTACCGCATCGCCGATGCATCCTCGATGCATCGGCGATGCGGCTCGATGTGGGGCTCGATTTCCTCCACGCCGACTTCGCCGATGCACCGCCGACGACGCCAGCGCATCGCCGATGCATCGCAAATGCATCGCCGGTGCATCGCCGATGCGTCGCCGATGTATCGGCGATGCGTCTAGATCTTCCGACCCAATCTACTCGGACCCCATCTAGGAGGCCTCTAGGTACAGAGCCAGGGCCCCAGTTCAGGGGAGCCGATAGATTGTCGATTGGGCCCCGAAGCCCAAAATGTGGATTGGAATCGCTGAGCTCGGGGCAACAAAAGACTCGAGCTCGCCAGAGCTCGGGTTTGCCAACGCTTTTTGCCGAGCGCGTCTTGGATTTCGACGGTCCCAGTTTCGTGGGATGTTTGCAGCTGGAATTGTTGACGCTTCGCGTATCCCCACCAGCCCATCCAGAAACGATGCTCAGGGGAGTTGAGGTGATCAGGGAAGTCGGGGAGCATGCAGAATAACAAAGGGCGGGGGAAGCTGTCACAGACCCCGAGAGGGGGAGGATGGAAGAGGAGTCGTCGTCGTCGTCGTCGTCGGAGGAGGAGGAGGGAGGAGGAGGGGGAAGAGGAGGAGGAGGAGGAGGAGGAGGAGGACGGAGAAGGAGGAAGAATCGGAGGAGGAGGAGGAGGAGGGGAAGGAGCTTCTTGGGGGTCTTTTGAGGGCCTCTTGGAGGGCTTTTTGGGCGCCTTGGGGCATCTTGGGCGCCTCTTGGGACCCTCTTGAGGCGCTCTGGGGAGCCTTCGGGGCGCTTTTGGGGCCATCTTGGAGGGAGTCGATCAAACAAGAGGGGGGGTTTAATTAGCGCCCCCCCTCGGAAGCCCCTAAAATCGCCTCTTGGACCCCTCTTGGAACGCTCTTGGAGTGCTCTTGGGCGCTCTTGGGGCCGTCTTGGGGCTCTTTTGGGGCTCTCTTGGGGCCCTCTTGGGCCATCTTGGAGCCATCTCCAGGCCTCGGATGGCCATCGGAAGCGAAAAGGCGAGAAAGCAAAAATCATTGATTTTCCTTAGGTTTTGGGACGATTTTGGCCTCTTCGGGGCCTCCTTGGGGAGCTGTTTGGCCACTTGGAGTTATCTTGGGGCCGTCTTTGGGCTTCTTGGAACCATCTTAGGAGCCATCGTGAGCGATCTTGCGCTATCTTGAGCCATCTTGGAGCTCATCTTGGGTTCTCTGAGGCGCTCTTGGAGCCGTCTTGGGCCATCTTGGACGCTCTAACTACCCGCGGCCCCCCCCGTCCAGGTCCAGGGGAGGGGGTAGGGGGAGGGGTAAACCCCTCCCCAAGGGGGAAGAGGGAGGGGTGGAAGAGGATCTGTTCTAGACCACCTACGCCCAGAGGGCTGGTGGGATTCACGACACATTCCAGATTGGGTCTCATTTTCATGATGGCCTCGTCAGGCCAGCCCGAGTCCCTCGAACCCGAGTCCTAGATCTCCCCGATCAACCAGGTCTACCGTAGCTGGTTTCCTTCGTGTGACGGCATTTCGGGTTGGTGGAACGGGACGGGGGGGGGGGGCGTCCCGCAGTGCACATCCTTGAACCAGGTCCCACCATACCCAATCCCGCCAACGCCCGACCCAGGTGGGGTTGGAACACGCGGGGTAGGAGGATAGCGCCACATCGCCGCTGCATCTGCGATGCGGCTCGATTTGGGGCTCGATTTTCTCCACGCCGACGTCGCCGATGCATCGCCGATGTATCGGTGATGAATCGACGATGCAGCGCGATCCTCGGACCCCATCTACTCCGATCCCCAGTTGGAAGGCCTCTAATTAGCTTTCCTCTGCGCGGCACCGCGAAGCCGCGCACCAAGCCCGGGGTCACTCCTGCGTACCAGCGAAGTGGTGGGCGGAGGGGGGAGAGATTAGGGGGCACGCGAGGTCCCAGGCCAGAGGAGAGAGAGGCTTCAAGGACCCTGCCTGGCCTCCTTCCCTCCCCTTCGGTGTCCCTCCTCTGGTGGCGCGCTCCGCTTGCAGGACGTGCCGCTCCGATCGTCAGCCCGCGATGCTGGACACGTTTCCCGCCAACGGCCCTTGCCACACAGTCTCGTTATTCGTCCGCTTCATTAGTTTTCTGCCCACCGCAGTGTCTCTTGTTTTTTGGCACTCTCGTAGACATTGTCAACACGCATATTGAGGACGGACAATCTTCCCAAGGATACCCATGCATCCTCGCCTCCTCGGTCCATCCTCGGCCACTTTCGTTGGCCGCACCCCGCTCGAAGAGCTTCGAAATGGGCGTCCAAGGCCCTTGCATCCTTACCGCGCATGCTTCTGATACGGGCCGACTGTATTGGTGCGTCCATCATCGACTCCGTGCGCACCGTGACCATAAACACGCGTTGACGCGCCCGCCTTGCCCTGGTAAGCGCCTGGAGCCATGATTTGCGACCCCCCCCTCCTCCTCCTCCTCCTCCTCCTCCTCGGAGAGTACGAACATCAGTAGAGAGATTCACATTGCCATGTAGTTGAACAGGTCATGTTCCCTTTTGTTAGGGCACGAAACGGTAACACTTTACCCGTGCCTTAAACGACAGCCGAGACAATCCTCCTCCTCCTCCTCCTCCTCCTCCTCCTCCTCCTCCTCCTCCTCCTCCTCCTCCTCCTCCTCCTCCCCTCCCTCTCCTTGCCTCTCGGAGGGGGGTTCCATGTTGTTCCGCCCTCAGCCCACCCCCGCCTCCAGAGGCTGGGCAGTAACGCGGGCACAGGACGGCGGCCCGCGCGCCGTGCGGGGCGGGCCGCCCCACGGACCCCACCCGCGTTCGCAGGGCTACGGGCCGGCGACAGCGCCGTCGCCGCCGCCGCGTCGGCGTCGCGGGCGACGTCGGCGGCGTTGTCCCTGTCGGCCGCGACTTCGGCGACGTCGCGGCGACGTCGGCGACGTCGCGGCGACGTCGGCGGGCGACGTCGGGCGGCGGCGACGTCGTCGGCGACGGCGGCGCCCCAGACCCCCTCGCGTTGTG
>CAUYUJ010018698.1:86778-169278 GCA_963575745.1 Prorocentrum cordatum | reverse complement strand
CTTCTTTGAAGCTGGAGATCCGAGGCGACATCGACACTGTCGTACATTGGCTCAACGGCACTTGGCAATGTACGAATAGTCGAGTATTAGGTCCCTTTCGTCGGGCTCGAGAGCGTTTTTACTTAACAGCGAAGACTGATAGGTTTCTAGTAGTGTAAAAAGAGAGCAGCACATTACTCCACAGGGGGGTCTGGGCAGCCGTTGGGGACGAGTTGGGGTTTGCCGGCAGGGATTGTTTTTCGCATGCAGTCACACACTTCGTGCTCTTCGACCTCCCAGAACTCCATTCCCGGGCCACATTCTGAATGCCCGGAGCCAACTGTAGGCCACTTCGTGGTCTTCGAGTTCCCAGAACTCCATTCCCGGGCCACATTTTGGATGCCCGGAGCCAACTGTAGGCCACTTCGTGGTCTTCGAGTTCCCAGAACTCCATTCCCGGGCATGATTTTGAATGCCCGGAGCCAACTGTAGGCCACTTCGTGGTCTTCGAGTTCCCAGAATTCCATTCCGGGCCACATTTTGAATGCCCGGAGCCAACTGTAGGCCACTTCGTGGTCTTCGAGTTCCCAGAACTCCATTCCGGGCATGATTTTGAATGCCCGGAGCCAACTGTAGGCCATTTCGTGGTCTTCGAGTTCCCAGAACTCCATTCCCGGGCCAGATTTTGGATGCCCGGAGCCAACTGTAGGCCACTTCGTGGTCTTCGAGTTCCCAGAACTCCATTCCCGGGCCACATTTTGGATGCCCGGAGCCAACTGTAGGCCACTTCGTGTCTTCGAGTTCCCAGAACTCCATTCCTGGGCATGATTTTGAATGCCCGGAGCCAACTGTAGGCCACTTCGTGTTCTTCGAGTTCCCAGAAGTCCACTCCCGGGCCACATTTTGAATGCTGAGGCAGGCTGAGGCTGAGGCTGAGGCAGGCTGAGGCTGAGGCAGGCTGAGGCTGAGGCTGAGGCCGATGCAGGCTGAGGCTGAGGCAGCCTGAGGCTGACGCCGAGGCTGAAGGCAGACTGAGGCTGAGGCTGAGCAGGCTGAGGCTGAGGCTGAGGAGGCAGGCTGAGGCTGAGGCTGAGGCAGGCTGAGGCTGAGGCTGTGTCTGTGACTGCCGTTGCCACTGCGACTGTCATCGCGAATGCGACTACGACTGCGAGAACAGCACAATTCTACAACTGGATTCTCATCTGAATCTTAAGGGGAATGCTTCCAGATATGCTCCTACACATCGCTGTTAGGTTGCTTTGCCGGGATATTTTTTTGTCCCCCTTCATCCTTCTGTAAAAGATTCAGACCGGTGGAGGAGGGAGGGTATTGTGCACGACACGTTTACCAGGAGTTCAACAAGGAGGCGGGTTCCATGGCGACCCGGGCAATCCATGCACCAGAAGCTTTTGGAGAAAAAGTACTGGTCCCCAGGGAGGTGCTCATCGACCCAGATGTGGGATCTTTCGACGGGGGAAAGCGGTCTGAAGGGGTTGGGGCGGGATGGGTGGTGGAGTTCGTGACAGGCGCTGGCACGCCCCGCCGGTGGCGTGCGCGATCGATACCCCTGGACCCGAAAGCGACAACAACATCTGTTGAGATGACGGCTGCTGCAGATCTGTGTGCTTTCTTTTTCCAATCTCGTAGTGTGCTTGCGAACCCTAGCATGTACGATACCGTGCGCATGTGTGAAGCCGTGGGGGGGGGAATTCGTCGAAGCGTCCGCGTATTCTCTTCGACAGGCTGAGTTTGCCCTCGGGAGGACAGGTGTGGGCGAGCTGGATGCTGCGGCGGAGGAGGAGGAGGAGGAGGAGGAGGAGGAAGAGGAGGAGGAGAAGAGAGGAGGAGGAGGAGAAGGAAGAGGAGGAAGAGGAGAAGAGAGGAGGAAGAGGAGGAGGAGGAGGAGGAGGAGGAGGAGGAGGAGGACGAGGAGGACGAGGAGGACGAGGAGGACGAGGAGGAGGAGGAGGAGGAGGAGGAGGAGGAGGAGGAGAGGAGGAGGAGGAGGAGGAGGAGAGGAGGAGGAGGAGGAGGAGGAGGAGGAGGAGGAGGAGGAGGAGGAGGAGGAGGAGGAGGGAGAAGGATGACGACCAAAAGGAGGGAGGAGGCAGGAGGAGGAGGAGGAGGAGGAGGAGAGGAGGAGGAGGAGGGAGGAGGAGGGAGGAGGAGGAGGAGGAGGACGAGGAGAGAGAGAGAAGAGGAGGAGGAGGAGGAGGAGAGGAGGAGGAGGAGGAGGAGGAGGAGGAGGAGGAGGAGGAGGAGGAGGAGGAGGAGGAGGAGGAGGAGGAGGAGGAGGAGGAGGAGGAGGAGGAGGAGGAGGAGGAGGAAGAGGAGGAGGAGGAGGAGGAGGAGGAGGAGGAGGAGGGAGGAGGAGGAGGAGGAGAAGAGAGGAGGAAGAGGACGAGTAGGAGGAGGAGGAGGAGGAGGAGGAGGAGGAGGAGGAGGAGGAGGAGGAGGAGGAGGAGGAGGAGGAGGAGGAGGAGGAGGAGGGGGAGGGGGAGGAGGAGGAGGAGGAGGAGGAGGAGGAGGGAGGAGGAGGAGGAGGAGGAGGAGGAGGAGGAGGAGGAGGAGGAGGAGGAGGAGGAGGAACGGAGGGGACGGGGACGTTCTCCCTCACGTCCACCCTTGGGGGAGAAGGGGGGTGAGGGAGGGGTAAGGGCAGGGGAAGACGGCGGCGGGCGGGGGAGGGGAATCGAAGGAGGAGGAGGAGGAGGAGGAGGAGGAGGCGGAGGAGGAGGAGGAGGAAGAAGAGGAGGTGGGCGAGAGAGGCGGCGGCGGGCGGGGAAGAGCCATTCCTGGACCTTGAAGTTACGCAGACATCGTAGCTCAATCGTTCCTGGGCGCCTTCGCATGCAGCCGCTCAAACACACACACACACACACACACACACACACACACACACACACACACACACACACACGCACGCACGCACGCACGCACGCACACACACACACACACACAGACAACAATGAGGAGGAGGAGGAGGAGGAGGAGGAGGAGGAGGGGAACGAAAGCGACGGGGACAGGGGGGGAGGGAGAGGGTTGGACAAGCTAGGTGTACTCGCGTCATACCTGACGTCCTACCCCTCCCTCCCATCCCAAACCTTGGCGTAGATATCCTCTCTGTTCGCACAGTCGGATGTCGAGCAGGGCAATAATCGCGAGACGGTGCGCGATACATGGTAGAGTACGGCATGGCATGGCGTAGAAGAGCGAGGCATAGCGTAGAATGCCATAGCATGGCGTGGCATTGCTTAGTGAAGCATTGAATCACAACGCATTGCACCGCAAAGCACGGCATCGCACAGCGGCGCAGAACAGAACACCGCACAGCATGTCGTGGCAGGGCACCGAATTCCTTAGAGGGTAAGCGGGTATTCTTCGAAGGGCGTGGGCCGGTCTGGAGTCGTTGCTCCATGTGTAGCTCCCTGGGCTCCGCGAAAAGCTCCCCTCCAGGCGGGGCTGATGGAGAGCACCCGCTGGCCCTGCTTGCAACATCGCCTTCTGAAAGCAGGCACAGAGCTCACGCTTGATACTGCCTCCAAGCGTCGCCGCCCCGAAGTGTGGGGGGGGCCTTCTGCGGCCCAAAAACTTAACGAATCGACGCTGGATGCGTATTCAATTGCGATGTTTTTTTCTGGGCGTAGCACGATTCGGAACGAGTGGAAGGCAGAAAATGAGGCCAGCGCTTCAGCGGGAGCAACATTTCGATTCAAACAATAAGCGGAAACCCAGTTCCTGGGTAATCTTGTGTGCGTGTGTGAAAAACAATACGCGGGGAGGTGGGGGGGTGGGGGGGCGAACATCTTCCGGACGTCATCAGGGGGGTCAGGAGGGTCGTAGTCATATTGTGTAATTGTGGAGGGGGTTGGGGCGAGATGCAGTTCTTGCAGCCATGATGACCTGCTCGGATCGCGCGGAGATCCGGGACTGTCCCTCGAGGCGGGCATCCCCCCCGTCGGTTGCACGTGCAGTCGGACCGAGGTATAAGATCGAGATCGGTTCGGGGAGGGTTCCCTTGGAGAGTTTCTCCGACGGCGCCCCGTCCTCCTCCCCCTCCTCCCCCTCCTCCCCCTCCTCCTCTTCCTCCCTCCTCCTCCTCCTTCTCCTCCTCCTTCTCCTCCTCCTCCTCCTCCTTCTCCTCCTCCTCCTCCTCCTCAATCTCTTCCTCCCCCCTCCCCCTCCACCCTCATCTTCATCATCCTCCTCCTTCTTCTCCTCCTCCTCCTCCTCCTCCTCCTCCTCCTACTCCTCGGGTCGCCTACGGCCCAGGGGGAAACCGTGCAGGTACCTCAATGTTCTTCGTGTTTGCTGGATTGTCTTGTGCACCTTGTGGAGGGTACCCATTGGACGTTCTGTGCGGTTCGGCCTACGGAGGGTCTCATGTTCTTGAAGGATGTCTGTCTGGCTTGGGCCCGACTGTAAGAGTGACCCTTCGCCGGCATGACCTTTGGTGCGCGGCTTTCGTTGGGCGTCTCGGCCAAACCGCCACTGTCGCACCGGACGCAACCGCTGGCAAGCCCTCGCCAGAGGTCCTTCTTGCCCAGGGTAGCTCTGATGTGTAGCCCCCTGCAGCGCGGAGCCCAGGAGTCCGGGTCGAGGGGGCGGTCTCTGGCCAGTACCACGATCCGCTCGTCGGCCCGTGCGGCAGCCAGCTGCCCGATGCTCAGACGGCCAGGCCAGCGCAGCAGCGCAGCGGGATCGAGTCGGACAAAGAGGGGGAACATTGTGTGGTCTTTCATGGGAGCCTCGGAGGGTCCCAAAATTCCTTGCGGTTTGAGGGATTTCGTCCAGGCTTCATCGGAGTTGGTGGACGTGTGAACGAAATCTGGACGAACAGGTGAAGAGGGGTGGCAGAAATTTTGACGAAATCAGATCGACATCTTGTTTCTGGCGAGGCCACGGCGTTTCATAGAGTCCCCCCATGAAGGCTCACCCAGGGGATAAGGATTGTTTGGGAGGTCAACAGCAGGGGCGGTCGCCAATGCGCGCTCGGAAAGCCAGCGGGCCGCGCTGGGATTGGGCACACAAGGCTGCAAGGGAGCCGAGGAGGGCGGCCTTGAGGAGGAGGAGGAGGAGGAGGAGGAGGAGGAGGAGGAGGAGGAGGAGGAGGAGGAGGAGGAGGAGGAGGAGAGGAGCGGAGGGAGGACCAGGAGGAGGAGGACGACCAGGAGGAGGATGAGGAGGAGGAGGAGGAGGAGGAAGAGGGGAGGAGGAGGAGGTGGAGGAGAAGGAGGAGGAGGAGGAGGAGGGACTTGTAGGGAGGATGGGAAGGGGAAGACCTCAGGTGCAGAGAATCTTCGCCACGAGGAGTGCGCAGGCGGCCCCAGGCCTTCGCGCCCTTGCGAGATCTGCTGCGGGCGGCGGATCTACGAAAAGTCTGCTGCGTGCAGCTGGCTTTTCGGCCCGGCCGCCCGGGCGCTTTCTTCCATACATTGGCTCCCACGTCTCCGGGAGGCGTCGGGAAAATCAGCTATGTCAGTTGATTCGCTAAACCCACCTCCCCTTTACCAGCCCCCCCTTCCGTCCGACCCGCCGGGGACGAGGGAGGAGAGGACGAGGAGGAGGGGTCGGGGGTACCGAAATGGGCACGGAAACCATGGGTACGAAGTCCAACAGCAGTTCGTGTCCATCTTGGACAGGACGTGCTGTCAGCGTAGGCGGAAACGCTCCACATCCGAGACGCAGAAGCGCCTGCCCGACAGCGGCCGCTGTCGGCTTTGGACCACATCGCCTGTTGGGATTCGTACCCCGCGTCCTCCACTCTTCTCCTCTTGTCGCCGGCGCTTTCTTACTTCTGGGATGTTGCTGTACACGAGGCCACTGGTCAGCTTCCGCCGCGTATCACCACGGACTGCACGGATTACTCGGGAGATGTTGCGGGCGTCCCCTCCTTCTTGCAGCTCCTCCTTCTCCTCCCCCCGAAGAAATGCATCGTGCCCAGCTGCCCCATAGTTACCCATTTCGGGTCGAGGAGTCGAGGAGTCGAGTGATCGAGGATGGAGCTGTTCCCCGACGGATCGAGCTGTTCTGTCACACACTGAGCACCGAGGATGCAGCTTCGCCCGGACCTCGGCCTCGCCCGGGCCTCGGGAGGCCTCGGGAGGCCTCGGGGCACTCCCCCGAGGGGCCTCCTCGGTGGCCTCCCCTTGGCCTCCGGGGAGGGGCGATCCTCGATCCCCTCGATCCCCTCGGTCCCTCGATGTCCTCTTCGGTCCCTTCGATCCCTTCCTCGATCCCCTCGACCCCCCTCGGTCGAGGATCGGGGTGTTCTCTTTGACCTGCTTCGCCATGACCGGGCCTCCGGGGGAGGAGGCTGAGGCGCCATGGCCTGACGTTCATTCCGTCGGGGCATGCTCCACAGGAGAGGCCTGGGTCTGTGCTTTGTTTGCCCTTCGCCAAGGTACGGTAGGTTCGCGTCGTGTCGACCAGCGGCGACCCCAGCGCGGGCGTTCAACGTTGAACGCCGGCGGCGGCCCAGAGTCGATCGATGTTGAACGATCGGACGTTGCGGCAGCGGCCGATCGTTCCAGGTGGAACGATCCAGCGCGGTGTCGGGAACCAACGCCGGGGTCGACACGGCACGGACCTGCCGTAGTTAGGGCCTCTTCGGTTCACGCTCCAGGTGGCGTTACCCAATTCCGTTCAGTAAGGCTACAGTAGCTATCGTCCTGTGCGTTGCTCGAGGTCTTGTCCGTGAGTCCTTCTTGAAATGAGGATGAAGGTGGGAGAAGGAGGAGGAGGAGGAGCATGGGGGAGAATAGGGGCGACTCCGATGACGACGATGGCGACGACGCAAGTGGCCTTCCCTCAAGAGGGCCCACGGAATGCAACAGCTTTCTGCGTACTCATGAGTACCTTTCGAGCCCTCGTCTGGCAATCTTGGAGAACAGTGGCCGTCGGGTTCAAGGGCCGTTTGGGCTTAAGGCATTTTGGCTCAAGGGCCGTTTGGGCTTAGGCGAAGTGTGATACATTTTGTTAAAGTCAAATGGGTTTGGCACTCAGCGACATGCTGCGCAGTCGTAGGGGAAATGCGGCTGCAGCCTTGGCTGCAATCTTTGTGCTTTCGGCAGCGTGGGGCAGCTGCCCGACACGGAGCTCGAAGAGCATGATTATGTCAATTGGTCTTCGCATTGGCTCTTCAGTTGGTCGAAGTAGTTCGCAGCGGTGCTGGAAGGCCAGCAACTTGTGCGAAAACATGAAGGACTATATCGATCGGAACGGCCTGACTCACATTTTCGTTGGAACTTCAAGTAAAACTGGTGGTTCGACAACCAAGCATTTTTTTTCACCTGGTCCATGTGTCGGACTTGAGTGCGACCAGCATTTTCTTAAAGTGCTGAGCGCACGTTGCCAGTGGGCCATAACCGGCTCTCACATGTGGAGGGGTCTCAATCCTCTTCTGAATGAGTCCTGCTCACGGAAGACGCTTTTCTTGCTTCCGGTGCGTGAGGAAGTGTCGTGGATGAGGTCTGCGCTCAAACAAGTGTGCTGGCACCTGGGCTGGGAGGCGGGCCGAAATTCGTGTGAGCCGAAAACTTGCCCGAAGACATGTGGGAATCAAACTTGGCTGCAAGAAGCCCTTCGACTCAAGCCAGACGAATTACGCTTTGGCCCTCACAAGTGGATCGCTGAGTGGATGGTTCGCAGTCAAGAATTTCACACCTTCTTGTTTGATTACTCTGTTACCGAGGACGTGCTACGCTGCCTTCCGCCGAAGGGCTTGAGGATCGAGAATTTGTCCAGACTTGCGCGTCATGTCTACAGACGGGACGACCCGATCGAGTCTGCCAACAATGCCGAGTCGGATCACCTCTTTAGACCCGTCATCAACATCTCGGACCACGCCATGATCGCCGGGTACAACGCACCCTACTGGGTTCAGCCTTACGCCACGGCTGCCAAAGCGTCCGACTGCGCGGTGGCTTCTGCGTTGGGACTCCAGGTCGTAAAGCGCTGATGATCAGGGGAGCAAGCGTGAGGAAGTGTCGTGGATGAGGTCTGCGCTCAAACACGTGTGCTGGCACCTGGGCTGGGAGGCGGGCCGAAGTTCGTGTGAGCCGAAAACTTGCCCGAAGACATGTGGGAATCAAACCTGGCTGCAAGAAGCCCTTCGTCTCAAGCCAGACGAATTACGCTTTGGCCCTCACAAGTGGATCGCTGAGTGGATGGTTCGCAGTCAAGAATTTCACACCTTCTTGTTTGATTACTCTGTTACCGAGGACGTGCTACGCCGCCTTCCGCCGAAGGGCTTGAGGATCGAGAATTTGTCCAGACTTGCGCGTCATGTCTACAAACGGGACGACCCGATCGGGTCTGCCAACAATGCCGAGTCGGATCACCTCTTTAGACCCGTCATTTACCAGCCTTGAACAGATGCCTATCCTTATGATTGAAGTCACCCGATCTCCATGCCGATCTTGAGGATTCCCTCGACTTCTGAGGGCCCATCCAGAAAAGAGTATTTGAGCTTGGCAATCTTAGGGGTAGAGATACGATCGAGGCTGGTGACCGTCAACATCTCGGACCACGCCATGCTCGCCGGGTACAACGCACCCTACTGGGTTCAGTTTTACGCCACGGCTGCCAAAGCGTCCGACTGCGCGGTGGCTTCTGCGTTGGGACTCCAGGTCGCAAAGCGTTGATGATCAGGGGAGCAAGCAATGGCATACACATGAAAACATCGGAGGCCAATTGGCAATTACACAAGTACAAATTGGCGACGATCCGCGCGGATTTATTGGATCGGCGCCTCTGGCTGTCTCTCGGGAATGTCTGGGGCGTGCTCAGGTTTCAAGCTTCTTAACCTGGGGCTGACCCGCACACTCGCGGGATATAATACTTACGGTTTCAGTGTGATGGGCCATGTTACTCAATTCTACTCGCCCATTGCAGAAGCTTACCGTCTCGAGAGAGAGAAGCTTTTCAGTCCTTGGTCATTGTTCCCCATAGTGTTCTCTCCTGTTCTCTGTTCATACTGTACTCGCCTGGCGTACACTCTGCGCCCACTGCAGAAGCTTACCGTCTCGAGAGAGAGAAGTTTTTCAGTCCTTGGTCATTGCTCCCCGTAGTGCTCTCTCCTGTTCTCTACTGAAGTCTGCCAAGGAGTCTGGTCTCCCTGTTGAGGCGAGGTCGCTGGTGTGCATGGCGCAGGCTGCTCAGTACAGGTGCGCTTTCTATACGAAAGCCTTCTTCGATATGGGTCATCTCCTCGACACGATCGGGGCGTTTGACGAGGCGTGAGTCACTCACGAAACCGACAAATACACGGGGACGGGAAGCTGCTGGGAGCGAAGGTCGCAGGCGGGCCAGGGAGCAACCGTCGCAGATTTGTCCCCTCGGTCTGGGTCACGGGCTGCGGCTCGCAGGCCAGGAGGGATATTGCTCCACAGCAGTGGAAGCGTGTGGGATGCACGGGGACTGGGCGTCCGAGCGATGGCAAGCCTCTGCGGCGCGGCCGCCGGGCTTTCTACATGCTGCTTTCTGCACTTCTCTGGCGCGCCCGCGAAGTCTTTTCCCATTCTGAGCGGCCCTTGCTTTCCCCGTCCTTCTCTCTCTTCCCGCATCCCGGCGTGCCCCCGTTTGTTTCCCGCGCGTCCCGCTCGATCCGCCACCAGCCTCGGCCCGCTCGCGCCCACTGACGCAGAACAAGTTTCAGAGGGCCACGAGCAGCGCAAACAAAAAAAATCTTGGAGAACAGTGGCCAAGCAGAGAGCTGCGCCGATCAGCGCTGCCCCTAAGGGGCACGAGCAAAACGCGTCTTGAAACCCTCTTGGGACGCTCTCATTACGCTCGTTGGGGCGGCCTGACTTGGAGCACTTCTGGGCCTCTGGTGAGGCTCTCTTGGCCGATCTTGGAGCCATATCGAGGCCTCACTAGCCACTCGGAAGCAAAACGGCGAGAAGGCACCAAAAATTAAGCAACCCTGAGCTTTTGGTAGAGTTTGACACCTCGGATCAATCTTTGGCAGGGTCCGCGGCCAATTGGGGCCATTTGGCAGGGAACAAGTCATAACATAAACATTGGTTTTAGGTCTGCGCGGATTTCTCGGATCGGCGCTCGAGCCCCCTGTTGGCGCCTCCGGCGCCGCCCCTGGCGCGCTCCGTGCGCCAGGGAGGGGGCCAGCGCCGGTCTAAGATATCCGCGCGGACCTCCGAAAGTTTATGTTTATATCTTTGTTTGTTCCTTCAATATTGGGTTCTGTTCTGAACGCTTTGCGTATCCCCACCGGCCCATCAAGACACCCCTCGGATGTTGCCTTGGCTTCGAAGGGTGTCTCTTGGGTCCCTCGTTCGTGCCTCTTGGGGCGCCTCGGGAGCCTTTTGTTGGTGGCTCCTGGGGGCCTGTTGGGGTCTTCTTTGAGGCCTCTTGGTGCCTCTTGGGGGCCTCTCGGTGCCCTCTTCGGCCTCGCTGATGGACTTTTCTGGCCGTCTTGGGGCCATCTGGGAGGTCACCGAGTAACAAAAACGGGGGGCGCCAATCCGCCTTGCCCCCGAAAAGGGCCGACATTGCCGAACACCCAGGGAACACACAATGCATTTTGAGTTCTCCATGAGGCCATCTTGGGCGCTCTGACTGCCGGCGGCCCCCCCCCTCGCCAGACGCAGAGGCAGGCGGCAGCGGGAGGGAGGACGGTCGTCTCGCTCACTCCCATCCGCCCTGCCACCGCATGAGTAAAGGAGCACCCGAGTCTCAGCACAGGCAAGGGCCGCAATCGGAACCATCGGGAACCAATGCAGACGCCAGCCAGATGCGCGACGCCCACGAGGTTCGCCGGGCGTACCAGGGTACCGCCATCATCCCTCTCAAAGACCAGTGCAAACTGGCCCGCGCATGGTCGAAGAGTTTGCCGCAACGTGCGTATTGCATTTACGTTTGGCACATATGGTGGGCCTGCACGCGGGGGGCAACGTGATGGCACCACCGTCGTTCCTGCCAAGAGAACGATGTAACGCGTGGCGCTCGAACACGATCCAGATTTTGCCACAAAGTGAATGTTGAAACGCATCTTGATCACAATGGTGGGGGGGCGGCATTGTCCCTGATGTATCGTTGGCCAGGTGGGGAAGGGGGTGTTTATCAAGAAGTTGCAGAAGGGAGCAATCATTGGGAACATGGATAAGGAAATGCTTTAATTCACCTCAGCCTAGAGGGCTGATGGGATTGGGTTATCTCGCGCAATCTCGGATGCCATCCTGGGCCACCTTGGACGCTCTCACCCCTCGCGGACCCCCAGTCCAGACTGAGGGGAGGGGGTAGGAGGAGGTCAAGCTCCCAGCGGGAACGGCCAAAAACTTTCTTGCTCACTCCCAATCGCCCTGCCCCCCACCCATGTCCCGATTCAGCACAGGAAAACGCCGCCATCGACAAGCATCGAGAATCAGTGCAGACGCCAGCCAGTTGCGTGACGCGCGCGAGGTGCGCCGCGCGTGCAAGGCTTAAGTCGGGCCTGTCCCTCTACAGGGGGAAAATTCAAAAATAGTCAAAACATAGTCTTGGGACGATGGGACGATGTTTTGACTATTTTGGGTCATTTGCGAGCATTTTTCTGGCATTTTTTAAAGATTTGTTCGCTCAAAATCCCCCTGTAGGGGCACACGTCCGACTTAATGCAAGGCACACCTCTCGCACCAGGTGCGCCAGTGGGCCGGGTGGCCCCGAAGAGTGCCCAGCGCGCCCGGTGCGCCAGATGCGCCACGCGCTGCACGTGCGCCCAGTGTGCCACGAGCTCCGTCCGCGCTGGGTGTGCCACGTGCGCGGCGCGCGAAGGGTTAAGTCGGGCGTGTCCCTCTACGGGGGGGAACTCAAAAATACTCAAATAATGTCTGGGGAATATTGTTGGGTATTTTTCAACAATTTTAGAGAAACTTTTGAGTATTTTTCAGTTTTCGGCGAAAATCCCCCTGTAGGGGGACAGGCCCGACTTAACAGTACGCATTGGGACATGTGCCGACCTCCCGCCCTTCTTGTCAAAGGCAGATGCGAAGAGGTGGCCAGCATGGCGTGTGGCGCGCGCGCCCGCAAAACTCTCTGCATTTGCCTTGGCAGGGATAGTGGGCCTGCTCATGCCAGTCACCATGCGGGCACCCCCATCGTCCCAGACAGAAGCCAATGCAAAATGATGCATGGGCGCCCGCGCATGGTCGATGAGTTTGCTGCAAGGTGCACTTTGCAATTGCGTGAAGCGCGGGTGGTAACGCATGCAGACGCGGGCCAGAATGTTGGCACCCTGTCGTCCCTCGAGATGCGATACAAAGTGATCTCGGTGCGCCCGAACATGATCAAACTTTTCCTGCAAATTGCTCTCCGTCGTTTGTTTTTGACAGGGGTGGTGGGGGGGGGTCGCCCATTGTTCCTGATCGGTCGCAAGTCAAGGTGGGGAGGGAGTGCTTTCAAGAAGCAGCAGTGCTACCCCCCCTCCCGAGGGGGGGAGAAGTGCGCCGGAAGAGAGAAAGGGATGCGAGCCACCTGCGCCAAGGCCGGCCTGCCGTTGGCTCCCCCTGTTCATGCTCCTGGTCTTGACGCTGCTCCTCCTCATCTTCATCCTCCCAACGCTCCAGCACCGACTCTCCTCTGCGCCTCCTGCGGGGTCCCAGGTCATCTGCAGGGGGGCGCGGGTGTGGTCGCTTCGCTGCCTGGACGGCAGAATTTTTCTTTCGCTTCACGCGGCGCGTTTCGCGAATTTGCGCAGGCCATCTGGGCTTCGCAGCCGATGACATCAGACGTCGCCGCGTCGTTTGTTCCGGCGCGCGGCCTTCCGCCTTGGGGAAGGCGCATCGGCCACCAGGGCAAACGCCGCCTCGGACGCGGTGGGCTCGCCGTGGGGTTTGCCGCGGCGCCGGCTCCAGGGGTTGCCGCGGGTTTGCCGTGGTGTCGTCGTCCACCTGGGCGCGTCGGGAACAAACGGCGCGGCGACAGACGTTTCTGAGCAGGAGGCGCAGGTGGACGGGAAGCGGCATCGGCAGCAGGGGGCAGTGGGCAGCGGATCGGGCGGGCCCCCGGCTCATGGGCAGGTGTGCAACCTCGGGAGCCTTGAGACGGGGGTCAATGCAAACGGGGGTCAGCCAGGGCGCCAGATCTTGCAGGATCCTGCAGAGCCAGGGGTGCTCTGACCCGGGTTTGGGTGCAGGATCCTGCAGGATATTGCAGGATCCTTCGCGTTGACCCGGGTTTGGGTGCAGGATCTTGCAGGATCTTGCAGGCCTGACTGACCCGGGTCTGGATTGACCCGGGTCAGGAGATCCCCGACATTCTGGGCTTGGTGATGCACAACTCGAGTAGGCGATCGACTACACAATTGAGGTACACCCAATTCTGTTCCGTCGAAACTGCGAACATATCGAATGTTCCTCCATCTAAGAACATTATACGTATTTTTGTTTCGCAGGTTCGGCGAGGGAGTGGATGTTGGGTTGAATCGATTATACATCAGATCCCCTATTCGAGTAACTAGCCTCTGTCCCTGAGGAGGATGCGGAGGTAGAGTCAAGACACCGAAATAGTTTTCCTTCGACGCAGGACGCTGACTGGTGACCGTTTTTTATGTGTTGTTTTGGCGAACGGCGCGGGCCCTCACATCGTCGCCCCCTCCCCCCCCCCGTGGAGTAGATCTTGGCTGCTCTTTGGTTCCTGGTTCGGGCCAGTGGAGTCCCCCCCCATAGGGCGCACGGTTCCGAACAGCCGCACTGAGCGGAGGTCTGGAGCCAGACCTCCCCTTCCTCCCCCCCCTCCCGCCCAATGTCGAAACGCCGAGTAAAATCACGGGCCTGCTTTCCACCGCCACCTCCACCATAAGTTGGAGGGTCGGCGGGGGGCGGCCTGCCGAGGTGCTTCTACGACGCCAGCGGCGGCACGAGGCTGACGGCCGTGTACGACGGCACCAACGCAGGCGCCGCGACGAGCGGTTCGCTTCCAAGGAGGAGGGGGTGGAGGTTGTATCTCCGCCCCCTGGAACATATGTTTTTTTTGTTTTTCTACTTATGACCTACCAATTGGATCCTGTGGATTTGAGAGGGGAACGCTGTGAGGGCCCCTCCTGTCTCGCAGTTTGGGCATTCGCATCGTCGTCGTCATCATCATCATCAGCTTCATCATCATCATCATCATCATCATCATCATCATCCTCATCATCATCATCATCGTCATCATCATCGGCGTCATCGATATCATGACCACCACCATCAGCATCATCATCACCATCATCATCACCATCAGCATCGTCATCGTTAGCATGATCATCATAGTTATTGTTGTTGCGCCTGTAATACGCATCTATGTTCAAGTTTTCTTCTGCGGCCACGCTTCAGAACCGTCTTCGGCCATGGGCACCCCCCGCAAGGAAACCAAGGCGTACAGGGACAATCTCGACGCTAACAACGAGCGGCGGGCGAAGATACGGGTGGAGAAATTCCTGAAGCAGGAGCGGACCCGAGAGGTCCTACTGAAGGCTGGGCGCCAAGCTGCTGCGCGGCACTGCCCGACAGGATGACTTGTGGCACTGCCCGATTTGCCCCGTCAGGACTTTCCAACGAAGGGAGAAGTTGATTTCGCACATGAGCAATACCCACGTCGGGGCGACGCTCTGTGGCGCGTCGAACAAACACATGCGCGTGATCCATGCGATGTGGAACCACTCAGCCTTATGTCGGCGCTCTGTGAGCCTCTGGGCTGCGGGCACAGATGAGACCAGTCCGCCCTCACTACGTTCGCGGAGTGCTGATTTCATCCAGAGTGGGCGCATGGAGTCTCCATTTTGGAACGAGGTCAATCACCAGCTGAGGCAGACTGACTCCGATCGATACACGGTGCTCCTGCTCGATGCCAGGGAACGCACTCGTTATATCCTGAGCGAGGGCGCACCAAAGTATCACCGAGTCAGTGAGCATTACCGTTGTACAAATGATTTGTTGGTTTCGTTCTTGGCCGCGTTACTCAACCCAGACACCTAAGGGTCCGAGAAGCGGGCCTGGGCTCACGTGAAGGACGCCGCAGGTTTTACCCGTTACCTTTTCCCAGACGGTTCCCGTATTCATTTGACTTTCGTAGAGGGGTTGTTGAGAAATTGCAGCACCAGAAACAGGGTCGCGAAATGCCGCGAGGGCGCAGACAAGACTGTCATTGGCATTGACGGGCAGTACTCAACCCTATTGTCGGTATTGTACCAGACGCAGCATGGGGCTCATGGAGGTAATGGGAATGCCAAGTATGCGCATGCGCCGAACCTGGCAACGCCGACTCTGCGCATGCACCGATGCTGGGCGCAGGGTCGGCGCGGCCAGGGTCGGCGTCAGCGCGTGGTCGGCATTCTCATAGGTGGCACTCGAAAGCAGGGCGTCCACGTGCAGCTCTCTGTTCAGTGCATGGACTCTGTTCTCTTGGCGCAACCAGCGCCGTCCGAGGCTTTCAAGCACGCCCAGGAGGCTCTTCCTGAAGCCGTTGGCAACGAGAACGGCGCCAGACATGTGCGCATGATATGCTCGGATGCGCCCATCTTAATGGAGGAGACCGCTCTCCGCGTCGCGTTCCCGCGGCTGCAGTGCCTCTCCAAGGACCCCTTGCACATCGCCCTAACGATCGAGCAGGCGTCCAACGAGAAGCGCACTTCACTATCGATCCTCGTCCGCCGATGCATCGTCAAGTTCTCCATGGGCCTAGACGATGGCAGTACTTCCGCGGGCAGCGGCGGCGGGCGGAATGGCAGTCAATGGGCGACGCTATATCCTCCCTCTCGGACGCTTCGGCAGCGCGGGTCAAAGCGGCGATTGAGGCCGCTGGCTATCCCGAGCGGCCGTGCCGCGCCGCCGCAGCTTTCGTCAGAGACATCGCCGCGCTGTGCAAGATGTTCCCGCGGGAGATGGACAAGACGACGAGTAAGAAAACTACTATCCTTGGTCGTCTGCGATATGCAACGCCACCCGCGCAGCTTGAGTACATCTTGAATATTGGTCGATTCATTGCGCGGAACCCAAGCGTTCAGGTGATGTACGGGACCACGAGGAATGATGCTCTGCACATGCAACTGAAAGCATTCTTTCGGAACGTGTTCATTCAAACTGAGCGGGACGCACGCGCAGTAGGCTCAATATGCACGTTCGCCAAGCTGTTGGTCGGCTGGGCGAGGAAGAGCCTACCGTTGGCCGAACTGCACCAGGAGCGCGAGCTCCTCCAGGCCGCGCTCGGCGCTCTCATTGACGCCCCACCGAAAATAGCGCCAAAGCTGCGCTTGTCGGCGCGCGCGAACCCGCGCGTTGACGTGGAGCGCCTGCCTCCCAGCGCTAAAGTCCTGCGCAAGAGGCCAGCGGCCGCTGCGGCGGCGCGCTGTCCCCGTAAGCGGCCTGCTTCTGTTGCGTTTCCTTGAGCAGATCCGCGTTTCCCTGAATAGTCCCGATGCGTTGGCGATTGGGTTCAGGCTCTCTTGCGCCAGAGCTTTGTTGTTTATTCCGTGTCGTGATCCCATGACTTGATTGCTCGAGGTCGCTGTTCAGGGGCTGATGCGCATTCGCGTTTTCCTGTAATTCCTTTCACGTGAGTGCCCGCGCGCGTGGCTCAGCCGCGCCCGTTCTGCAACAAAGCGTAGTTGGAGGAAAGCCCGCCCGCGCCCTCTTCCGTTCTGCTGGGAGGGAAGGCCGCGGGCCGCTCAGAGACCCCAGGGCGCTCTGGAGAAGGAGGAGGAAAACGTGAAAAACAGGAAAAACAAGAGAAACCTTGTGTTTTCACATGGAAAAACAGGGAAAAAAACGACAGTCACTGGTTTCGTTGGTTTTCCTGTTTTTCCATATGAAAACACAAGTTTTTCTATTGTTTTTCATGTTTGTCATGTTTCCCCTCTCCCGCTCTGCTGCGAGGGAGGGCCGTGGGCCGCTCAGAGACCCCAGGGCGCTGAGGGGAGGAATGAGGAAAACAGGAAAACCATGAAAAACAATGGAAATCCTATGTTTTCACATGGAAAAACAGGAAAACTTAAAAAAGAGCGACAGTCAAAGGTTTCGCTGTTTTTTCTTGCTTTTCTTTGTGAGAACTCAAGTTTTTTTCATGTTTTTCATGTTTTTCATGTTTTTCCCGGTTTCCCCTCTTTCGCTCTGCTGCGAGGGAGGGCCGTGGGCCGCTCAGAGACCCCAGAGCGCTGAGGGGAGGAGAGAGGCAAACAGAAAAAAACAGGAAAACCATGAACAAACATTTGTTTTCACAGGGAAAATCAGGAAACACTTGAAAAAGAACGACAGTCAAATGTTTCGCTGTTTTTCTTGTTTTTCCTGTGAAAACACAGGTTGTTTATTGTTTTTCCTGTTTTTCCTGTTTTCCCCTCTTCCGCTCTGCTGCGAGGGAGGGCCGTGGGCCGCTCAGAGACCCCAGGGCGTTGAGGGGAGGAATGAGGAAAACAGGAAAAACAATGAAAAACCTGTGTTTTCACATGGAAAAACAAGAAAAACTTGAAAAAGAACGACAGTCAAAGGTTTCGCTGTTGTTTCTTGTTTTTCCTTGTGAAAACACAGGTTTTTTTCATGTTTTTCATGTTTTTCCTGCTTTCCCCTCTTCCGCTCTGCTGCGAGGGAGGGCCGTGGGCCGCTCAGAGACCCCAGGGCGCTCTGGAGAGGGAGGGGGAAAGCAGGAACATGAGTAGAGAGAGAAATACAGAGAGAGAGAGACAGAGAGCGAAGAAACTCAACAAAACTCTCACGCGACCCTTGTTCCAGGGGGCGGAGATACAACCCTTACAGGAGGAGGGGGAGGGGGAGGAGGAGGGGGAGGAGGAGGAGGAGGAGGAGGAGGAGGAGGAGGAGGAGCCGAAGGAGGGAGGTCGGAGGAAGAACAGCTGCCCATACTAATGCTACCCCTGGCTCGGTTTCCCCCTCTGGGGCCCCCCTGGGACGCCCTCGTGGCCACCGCTGGATTCGCCTCGAAATTCTCGTCAGACCGCACGCCAGGAGAGGTCCGGGGAGTAGCGGTATGCGTACCTTCTGGTTCCCCCAGAAAGGGGTGGGAGGGAGAGTGGAGAAGGAGGAGGAGGAGGTGGAGGAGGAGGAGGAGGAGGAGGAGGAGGAGGATTCGACATCCGTTTGCCTTTATGTGTGCGTGTCATGTGGGGGTCCTCGTCGTCAGGGTCGATTTCACGTTGAAATCCTGACACCCTTCCGGAGAGGACAAAGGGAGGATATAAGGATACTATCCTGCTTCAGGCTTGGAAGCAAACTATGGGGGAGGAGGAGAGGAAGAGAAACCAGGGGAGGAGGAGGAGCAAGACGACAAAAGTGGCAGTGCCGATGAGGAGGAGGAGGAGGAGGAGGAGGAGGAGGAGGAGGAGGACGACGAGAAGCAAGACGAGGAGGAGAGGGACGAGGAGAAGAATAGAGATGATAATCGAGCCAGCCAGTGGGTGGCAGCATGCCTGCGCGGTGCGCGGGGGAACCTGGTCGGGGCTGGCGGGTGTGTTGCGCCTCGTCGCGGCGTCTCGGCTCCGAGCCTTGCTCTGCAGTATCCCCCAGCCCGAGAAGTTGGGGGTTTCTAAGCATCGAGCTCCTTGGCCGACCAAACGGCGTGGTGTATCAAGCAGAGGCGAGGCGCCCCTGCTTGCCTATATGCCCACTGGGCAATGTGTCTAAGGACAGATGTGGCTTGCACGACATGCTCTTGGAACATTTCTGGCGGAGACTGTCCTGGTTTCAGACATCGGCCTCGTGTTCTGAGAACCTTGCTTGGTTCTTAGAGCACTTCGTGGTGGGCAGGAGTCCTGGGACGGCCGGTCCCTGCTCAGGGGGTGAGCATCGAGCCCCTCCCAGTGAGAACCGATAGCCTCCCCGTCGCCGGCTCAGGCGGCACGCTGCACGGGACGTGGGCGGCACAGAACATGATCAGCGTGTCGGACGAGAGGCTCAAGGACAACATCCGCCCGCTGCTCACGACGCTGAAGGAGCCCGGCCGCAGGCGGTCGTGAAGCGAACCTCGTTTGGTACCCAGGCCCCCCCTCGCGTCGGGAGACAATCGCGACGGACGGTTTTTCACCATTTTCGACCTCGGAGGGCCCTTCCGGCCACAGGACCGTCAAGAAGCGACTCGGGGTGACAAGCCGTTGCTTGGGAAGCGGTCGAGACCTCTGGGGTTCGACGTCATGAAAAGATCATGACGTCGGGGTCGGGATTGTGATATCGATCACCACCAGCAAGTTGCCGTTCCCTCGAATTGCGCACGGTTCCTTGGGGGCTTCTCCTGTGTCTGAGCACACACGCACTTACATGTGTATGCATACATGGGAGATCCCGACCCTGGGGCCCCGGGCCGGCCCCTGCCTTGTACATTCTTGCCCCCCCCCCCCGTCCGGGCGGTTCTCCTGGCGGCCCCCCGATGCTCCCAGACCGTCCGAGAGCGCTCCAAGAGCGGCCGGCGCAGCTTTCAGACTGCCGGAGAGGCTTCCAGGATGCCCCGGCAGAGGATCCAGGGCGCTCTGAGACGCCGAAGATGGCTTCGAGACGACCCCGGAGGCCTGCCAAGAGGGCCCCAGGCGGCCCAAGTCGCCCCAGTCCCTTCGGAGAACGTATGTCTAAATCAGATTCGCGTTTTCCTAGGGAGCCCAAATCGGTGCCTCTGGTTCGCATGGGGGGCCTGGCGGGCCTTTCCATTGCGCTCCAAAGGGCCTTCCAGGGGGGCCCAGAGGGCACCACAAGGGGCCCTCCAGGGGGTCAGAAAGCACCACAGCGCTCCCAGCACGCCGACCACGGCTTCGAAACCGCTCACGCGGCCTCCACGACGCCCCAAGAAAGCTTCAGCTGATCCCCGGAAGAGGCTCGGGTGACGAAAATCATGGATTTCCCTCGGGGTGTTCATGAATTTTCGTGTGCTCGCCCGATCCGCTGCCCGACGCCCAGAGACGGCACAGGAGGCGCCTAAGAAGGTCCAAAGACACACACGAAGAGGGCGCCAAAACGGTCAAAGAGTTGCCCAAAATCGCTCCATTGGGCTCCAGGCGGCCCCCCACATGAAATCAGCACGGACACGTTACAAGGGCCCTAAACGAGGCCCATTGGGCCCCAAAACGGCCCCAGCAAGCCTGTCATTGCTCCGATGCAGGCTCAGGCAGCCTCCGAGGCGCACCAAGAGGGCGTCAAGAAAATCCCATAGAGAGGCTCCAGGGGCGAAAATCTTTGATTTCCTGAGCTTTCCCACGGATTTTCGCGTGTTCACCCTCTCCGCTGCCCGACGCCCGGAGACGGCAGAAACAGCACCCAAGAGGGCTCCAAGGTATCCCAAGAGGGCGCCAAGAAGGCCCAAGAGGCGCTTAGAATCGCCCCACAGGGCTCCAGGCGGCGCCCCACACGCGCTCGAACACGCCACAAGGATTTATAAACGAGGCTCTCAGGGCCCCCAAACGGCCTGAGCACGCCCATCATTGCTCCGATGCGGGCTCAGCCTCCGAGGCGCACCAGGAGGGCTTCAAGCTCATTCCCGAGACAGGCTCCAGGGGCGAAACTGGTTCACGCCCGCTGTGGTTTCCAAGGATGTTCGTGTGCTCGCCTGCTCCGCTGCCCGACGCGCGGAGACGGCACAAGAAAGAGGCGCCAAACAGGGCTCCAAGACACCCCAAGCGGGCGCCAAGACGGCCCACGAGGCGCCCAAAATCGGCCCAGTGGGCTCCAGGTGGCTTCCCAATTGAGCTCAGACAGGCTCCAGCTCCAAACCTGCCGTAGCACGCCCACCATCGCTCGGATGTGGCCCACGAGGCATCCCAAGACGGCCCAAGAGGGCGCTAAACTGTTGTCCGAAACAGCTCCGGTAGGCAGAACTCATTGCTTTCCCATCGGTCTTTCGTTGCGGTTCGCGCGGTCGCCCGCCCCGCTGCCCGACGCTCGGAGACGGCGCACGAAGCGTGCACGGGGGCCCAAACGCGCCCCAGGGCGGCGCCAAACCGGCCCAAGAGGCGCCCGAGATGGCCGAAGAGCGCTGCAGGCACGCCAAGAGGGCGGTGAAGAAGGCCCGCAGGGTTCTACGACGGCCCCAGAACGCCCACTAAAAGGCTCGCAGAAACCTCCACGAAGGCTCCCACATGGGCGTGGTTTCAGGTTCCCGGAGCGGCTTCCAGGAATGTGAAAGCGTACCCGTCATCAGAACAGGAAGTTCTCCAGCATGTTGTGCATTGCTCTGGAGAGCCCTCTTCGAAAGTGTGTGTTTGTGTATATATATACATATATATATAAATGTTTCCACATACAAACATATAGACAGACAGGCAGGCAGGCAGACAGACAGACAGACAGACAGACAGACACAGACAGACACAGACAGACACAGACAGACAGACAGACAGACGGACAGACAGACAGACAGACACACAGACAGACAGACAGACAGACAGAGACAGACAGACACCCATACATACATCTACCTGGAGAAGGGAATTTGGGCCCAGAAGCCACGGCATCGAACCCCAAATCTGGACCCTCCTCCCTGGGGCCTGCTGAGCACCTCCCTGGCCGCTCAAGGCAGCACTCGGGGCGCTCCAGGAGCGCCCACTTTTGCTTCCAGACGGCCAGAGTGGCCGCCAAGAGCACCCGAAAGCGCCCCAAAGGCGCCTCAGGACCGCTCAAGATAACCTCCCCGCGGCTCCAGAGATCTCCATGACGCCCCGAGAGAGCTTCAGGCCTCCCAAGAGGGCCCCGAGAGGCCCAAATCGTCCCATTCCCTGCGGCAAACATACGCGTTTAATAACACATTCACCATTTTGGTCTTGACAGCGTTCAAGACGGCCCGTCTGCTTAAGATCGCCCCATGATGGCCACATAGGCCCCAAATGAGGCATCAAAGCTGCCGAAGAGAGGCTGAAGACCAGTGTGGGTCACTACTTCAATGGAGCCGTCTGTAACCGAATCGCACCACCCAGTGAATGCTAGTGATGAGGAGGAGGAAGGGAGAGAAGCAGGATCTTCAGAACCCTTCAGGTACTTCAAAGTCTCTGCGCACGGCTCGCATCGGAAAGAGGGAGAACGCAGGGTACAGTGCCGTTTTTAATACACGCTCCGCGTGCGGATCATGTATTAAAAACGCAGGGACTCAGTATCAAAAACAACGATGAGTCCATGCATAAATGTATGCATAAAGGAATCATGGATTAAACATCCTATATGTTTAAAATCCCATGTGTTAAAAACTGCCCTGTACGGGGCAGACAGGGACGCCGGGGCTCGGTGAGGGCCCGCAGGCGCCCTGCACACACGCTGGCGTACGGGGGGGGGCGGCCGGGGCCCCTGGCCGGGGAGCCCTGCCAGATGTCCGCCACGGCATGTCTGGCCCTTGCGTCCGCGGCTGCCCGGAGGCTGCAAAAAGCGACCAGGGCCGAACATCGGGGGCGGCAAAGAGGGGGTGATGACTAGGGGGGGTGGATCTCATGGCGGGGGCCATGATATTTCTCCAGGTTTCATGGCGCCTCTTCCTATTTCATGACGTCCCTGGTCCCCCGGCTGGGCCGCGCACGTGCCGCCGGCCATGATTTGCACCCCCCCCTCTTGGACGCCCCCCTCTTGGCCGCTCCCGAGAATACGCTCGAATATTGTTTCAAAGCGACTCATGAGGCCCCGAAGACGTCGAAGGCTCCAAGATGGGCCCCGAGAGGGCTTCCGGAGGCCAAACTTGCTTCTTCCCTCTGGGGAACGGTGGATTCTTGGCACATTCGCATTTTTGGTTTTCGCATGTTCAAATTCGGCCCAGCAGGCCCTACAGATCGCCCCAAGACGGTTCGAAAGGCCTCCAAGGTGACGGCGCGAGAGAGCCCCAAGACGGTCCAAGAGGCGCCCGAGACGGCGCAATAGGGCCCCGAGAGGAGACCAAGAGGGGGAACCCCAAGTGACAATTCGAGCCTCTCGCCACGGGTGGGCCCCCCGAGGCAGCAGCATGCACCCAAGAGGCCCCCAAGGGCCACAAAAGATACCCCAAGAGGCCCCCACATGGCCCACATGAAGCCAAATTGATCCTCAACACTCGGTACACGAGGCGCCCTGGAAGCATGCCGCATGCCAAGGGACCCCGACTTATAGGTACCCAAGGATCCTCTGGCCCAGAACTCAGGCACAGTGGCAGTATGGGCCGAAGGCCATAGATACGCAAGTAGTTCCTACATTGGATGCCACGGGGCAATGCGGCAGAATGGCTGCAGCGGACACGCGTGCACGGGTGTGTTGTTTTTTGTAGGGCGCGATCCGCGTGAAGGGTTCTCCGAGTAATTCGGGCACCTTCGCGCGAATGCCTCCACTGAGGCCACAGGTGGACGTCGTTCAGGCACGACCCGTGCGAGTCATGTTCCGAAATGGCTGGGGGTACGCCGTGCGAAAGTGCCGATTGCTGCAATAGGTGGAGGTCCCTCTGGGGCATGGTTCGCGTGACGGGTCTGCCGACACGGGCGGAGGAGCGTTGGACGAACCTTATCTCTGGGCCCTGGGCCTTTAGGTAGCGCTCCATGTGGGCATGATCCGCGTGATGGCGCGTGTCGCAAATGCAAGGGGGGCGCAGTTTGAACTTTGCCTTTGGGGCCATAGGTGGAGATCCCACTGGGGCACGATCCGTGTGCGAGGCGTGCCGAAGTAGAAGAGAGGGCGGGATGCGAATCTTGTGTCCAGGGCCGTCCGTGGAACCCTTTGCGGGCCACGATCCGTGTGAGAGGTGTTCCGAAGTAAGCGGGGCTACGCTATGAAGCTTCACTCTGGTGCCGCAGCGATCCGCGTGAGGGGCGTGCCACTATGCGAGCCTTGCGGGGACTTAGGTGGAGCTCACTGTGGGGCGCGATCCCCGTGAGGAGTGTGCCGACAAGGACGGGGAAACGCTAGCCGAGCTTGTTCCTGGGGCCGCATGTGGAGCTCCTTGAGGGCACGAGCCGTGCGACAATCGCAATAGCTTTTAGACTACAACTAGAGCTTGCTAGAAACTCGGTTCGCGCGAAGCGCGCGCGCGCGTGGTTCTGGTGTGGATGCATTCAAATAGATATAACATTCGATGTGTTCACAATTGTTGCATACACAAATACATATATATATATATATATATATATATATATATATTTACATACATATATAAACACATACATGTATATATGTAGGTCTATGTATGTATAGGTATGTGTGTATGTGTACACCCTTACATATTATACATGTCAACACACATACGCTATACATACATACATATATATATATATACTTATATACATCGAGAGCACCTGCATACTGAGAGGGCCCAACAGACTAGGACTATCCTCCTCTTCCTCCCGAGGGATGCGCTTTCCCCTGCGACCTGGCATTTTCAGAGGGAGGCACACACCGTTCCCTCGGGAGCCGTCCGGACCGGCGTTTTCTCCCCCGATGCCGCTTGAGGGCGCGTAATGGGGGGGGGGGGCATAATAGGGCGAGGGCTGCAGAAAGGGACCCTTAGGGCCCTCAAGGGGCCCTTTAAGGCCCCTGAGAAGCCTTTAGAGCCCGAGCCGCCTGGCCGGGGAATTTTCAGAGTACCCGCCACGGTGGGCAAGCCGTGCTGCCTGGGCCCACCCGCTCCGCTAGGGTGTACAGATTGGTCAGTTGCACTTCCTGGTATGAGGTGAGCGTTGCCAATGACGCTCGCGGAAGCAACGCCCCCCACCATCCCGCTGCCGCGCACTCCCCTGTGCTGGCCGGGGTCGTGGGGGCCCTCCCCTCCCCCCCTAATTCGGTGCAGGTGGCCTGTCTTGGGCACGGCGCGTCGGCGCCCGGTCAGCTTGGTCAGCGCCCGCTGGACAAAAAAACCTCTAGGGCCCGAAAAGGGCACCTTTCTTCCCCCTCCATGTACCCCCCCCCTTCAATTCGCGCCCAATCCGTTGTTGGATCTCCGCGGCACGAGCGGTGCCCCGAACAGAGGTCGCGACATCAGGCAGTTCTGAAACAGGACTGGCTCGAGTTGTGGCCCTGCACATGGATATGCGTCGAACGAGTCTAACAATTATACACCTGCTTGGAGCAGCTGGGCACCGTGAAGAACGGAGTGGCGACGATGCCACATCTAGAGAGGATTCTCAACACGTGCCTGGACGACATCTAGGAGATCACGGTGTGACAGGCCGTGCGGAGCTGGGTCACACAGCTCAGAAGATGGTGACTGACATTCGAGTGGGCTGCAACGCTGGAGGGGGATGCCATCAAGACGCTGCGACAGCTCCTGAAAAGAAAAAAAAACGTCCACGAAGCTGCCGGCGCTGGTTGTGCAGCAGATGAGGGGCGGACGCGCCCCGTGACCGCGGCGCCCAACGCCCTGCTGCGAGGCGCCCAGGCGAATCCTTTCCTCCTCCTCGTTCGAGCCTCCACCCTTTTCGAATCCGCCTGGACGCCGTAGGGCCCGCCCCCTCCCCACGACCAGGGAAATCCAGTGTCATTTTCGGAATCTCGGGTGGGGGGAGGCGCTTTGCAATTCGATCGCAAATTTACTTGCCCCTCCCCAGAAACGGCCCAGGGGGCAGAGGTCCAGGACAGGTCCCCCTTTGCTGCTGCGTGCCTGCCGCTTGTGCCGCTGTCCATCCCTCTCCTTCCCTCTCGTTCCTCGCTGGCTCCTCTCTTTGCGTGCTTCTGCGCGGCTTCCTGTCTAGCTGTTTTTTTTCCTCCTGCCCCTCCTGCTTCCTCTGTGCGGGGGGGCGTGGTCGGTTGGTGGGGGCCTTGAAACCCTCGGAACCACTTGGGCGGGCTGAGGGCCCAAAGTCTCGGCTACGGACCGTTCCTAGGATGGCTTCAGATCAGCTCAGAAGATTCGCCCCGAGAGGATTCAGTTGTAGTAGTCCTCCTCCTCCTCGTCCTCGTCCTCCTCCTCGTCCTCCTCCTCCTCCTCCTCCTCCTCGTCCGCCTTCCTGGAGAGCCGATGTTGCGGAAAGATTGTAGCATCGCGGGAATTCACCGACATGATTGCGGCACGATATGGGCCTGATCGATCAGTGGGGCCCCATTGGGCCCGAGGTAGGGCAAAGACGCCGTGTGTGAAACATTTGCATCGCCCAGATCTTGCAGACGGCCCCCGCCCTGCTCCTTACGGGGCGTCCAAGGCAGGGTGAGGATGCGTGGATACCATGGCCAGGGCCGTGCAATCTCGTGGATGGCATGCCCTCCCCTGCTCCTTGTCAGCACGTTCGCTTTCCTCCTGCCCCTGGTTTGCTGTCTTCGCCCGGCTCTCTCCCGATTGCCTGCCCGCCTTGCTGGCCCGGGCATCCCGCCGGCTCGTTCGTCGCCGTTTGCCCCAGCCCCCCAACGTCGCGATTTTGTTTGCAACGTCGACCCAAACAGGCCTCCACCCCTTCGCAGGGACCAGCTTCCCGTCCCCGGTCGTTTAGGCGAAGGAGGAGGAGGAGCAGGGGGATGACTTGGGAGATGATTATGATAATGGTGGTGGTCATGATGATGGTGATGATGATGATGCTGATGACGAAATCGATGAGGAGGTAAAGGATGAAGAGGAAGAGGAGGAGAAGGAGGCCCAGCGAGGACCTCCAGAGGTTGAAAATGCCGAAAGCCCTTCCGTCGTGATTTTTGTCGCAACGCGAGGCGGTCTGGGGCCTGCATGTCCTCTCGTCCGCCCTTCCTGCTTGGCAGCACAGCCTGCCCTGGACCTGCGCCATTGGGCGTTGTGTCTTCAGCCTTTGGAGACGCTTTGGCCTCTCTGTCACGAGATTCGTGCGGATTCCTTGGGTCGGCGCTGGACTCCTGCTCAGGGCGCATTTTAATGTTGTATGTGTACATCTAATGTAACAAGCTGTGCTGTAATATTGTATAGTTTATGAGATTTGAATAAACTAAAATGTAATGCCATACGTATGGTTGTGCTGTAGGGATTTCCGCATACCAATCCAGCAAACTACAATAAGTTTTGCATCGTGTAATACATTTGTACAACGCACAGTATCAGATGTAGGACACACGAGTAATCCCAACATATGGTCTATTCGTATTCAACCAATGCAATGTATCATAATCTAATACAAGACAGTGTTGTACGAAATAACGTAATGTGGTACCAGCGTGCTGTAATACAATGCAACAGGATGTGATATAGTATGGCCTACTTCGTAGAATATGAATTCATAGCATACGGTACAGTGTGCTATAGTACAACGTTTCTCTGCCTACTGCACTAGTAGTGTATTATGATATGTAGAAAAACATCTGATTAAAACGTATACGACAATATACTACAACACAATCCAATCTAATACAATATAATTGTGAATGTACACATGCCACCTCTTCGGCGCACCCGACCTCCCAGGAGACCGCCCTCGGCGTCGGCGGGAGTGGTGGGCGGGGCCCCCAGCGCGCGAGAAACCGCGCGAGAGACCGCTCTTGCAGCGCGGGGCCCCGGCGGCCTCGGCCGGCCCCGCGACGACGCTCGGATGGGGACAGGACGATGATGAATATTAGGCCTGCCAGATGGGGTCCGAGTGGATGGGGTCGGACGAGTGCGCCGCATCGCCGATGCACCGGCGATGCGGCTCAATGGAGAGCTCGATTTTCGCCGCGCTGGCGTCACCGATGCACCGCCGACGTCGCCGATGCATCACCGGTGCATCACCGATGCTTCGGCGATGCTTCGGCGATGCGGCGGGATCCTCCGACCTGGGAGGACTCTGTATATTTGTGCCAGAGCGTTCCAAAACGAGCTCAGGGCGTTGTGGAACGCTCTGAGAAGGCCGCGCCGGCGACATCCCCCAGAACCGCCCGATCTCAGAGATTCTCGATTTAACCGCACCTTATGTTATCCCCGTCCAGGCTTCGTCTTAATCGAGGACACCGGCCCGTAACCATGTTGGTTCAAGGGCAGCCGTTCTGGCCCAAGTGGTTTTGGATGTGCAAAACTGATTTCTGAGCGGTAGTCGTTGTTGCGGGGCATTGTGGCTCGTGGTCGTTCTTTCAGTTCGAGAGAATGTAACCTTCATCCATGCCGCTTCTGCGGGGGCTAAAGTCGACGAGCCCTCGAGGGCATTCCGATGTCTCAAGCTGGTGCTGGCGATGGAATGGGGAAAGTGCTCCCTGGGCCCCGCCACCCGACCTGGACATGCTCAACGTGTGGACGGAACACGAACTGGGCCTCACGTGCAGTGTGCAGGTACGGTGCTCTTGCTCCTGCAGGGGTCGTGCGCCGCGCCGAGGAGCATGCTGCCAATTCTGGTCTTCCTGGCTCTCCTGGTGGCAAAGGCTCTGGTGGCAAAGGGCGCGATCCCATTCAGCAGAAGCTCGACTGCGTTGCAGAAACGGGTCGACAAAGGATTGGCATCGTTTCAGTCTCGTGGGGGCTTGCTAGCACACCCGCCTAGCATGGAGCATCTGCCAACGTCAATGATGATAAAGATGGGACAACTAAAGCACCGCAGGGAAACTATCAAGCAACTCGGTGATCGAAGCTGGGGAGGCCCTGGCTGACACCAAGCCGCAGCTCACGCAGCACACCAACGTTGTTAATCGACTGGGTAGGGCGACCACTAAAAGAGCTCAGGTCACCGCCTCCATCAATGGACAGCATGAAGCCACCCCTCTGGCACAGGGGAAGGTCGACGCTACGCGGGCTCAAGTGGTGGCTACCGACGAGGAGATTCGCCTACCCAACCAGGAGCTGGTCGACACTACGCCCCCACCACGGTCTGTATCGTCTATGTTGGATGAAGAGTTTTCGGAGGATCATCCTGCGAAGGGTACGATCCGTCAGTTCATGGAATCGGAAGCCTTCAAGGGTATCGCCACAGTCTCTGGAGCAAATCTCAGTGCCAATCAAGCCCAAGCACCTGCGACGGCGTCGCCCTTCGTGGCTGGTGGGGTTGGCTTTGCTCGTGTACCTGACCCTGCTTGTGAACCCCCAGCCAAGGAATAACCTGCAGGACAGGTTAATGTCGACATGGTGGAGCTGGACGACAACTTCGTGGAACAACTGTTCAGTGCCAGTAGAACAATGGACAACACGGTTTTTTCTGTCCAAACCGGCGTGGCCTTACGCAGGGTCAAGCCGCGTGTTTAGCATTTGTTCTCCGATGTCTTTTCCGCGGGATTCTGCGGACAGACCCTTCCAGCCACCTTGGTGCTGTCTGAGGATGTCCAAATTCGGAGTTCCCGCTCCACCTCCGCTCCCTACGATCTGCCCGATTCGACCTCCGCGCAGTTTTTGAGCCAGGGCATACGCACTGAGACGTATAAGGGTAACAGTTGAACGACACTTCGTGAGCGGTTTCGTCTTACCACTTCAAGCGTGCGATTGACGCAGGAGGCTGGTTTCTTGCAGGATTCTGAAGGGGACAAGGCCAGTTTGGCAGCAGGTTTCGGGTGGAAGATGGTCTCTTCTCCTTCTTTCCGTAGGGTTACTGGACGTCCCAAGCGGGGGTTGCGGCGTTAGTGCGAAGGCAATTCGGCCTTAGCTGGCCTGCGGACGGTTTGGGTTATCTCTGGGTGGGACGACTGATGCATGTGGTTGTCGATTTCCCTGGCTGGCCCCCCCCTTAGTGTCCTCTATGGTTATCTCAAGACTTGCACGGGCATGCGTCAACTTAACATCCGGTTGGTGCGCATGCTGGGGGAGAGGCTTGATGGTGAGCACATGTTTGTTGTGGGATGCGATTGGAACCTAGATCCTATTTTGGTCGAGTCCTCGGGGGTGGTCCGTCGCACCTGTCCAGGAGACATGCCTCTCCCCCAACACCCTTTCCACGATCGGTTATTTCATGATTAGCACATGTGTCGCTCGGTCCTGCGAAAACGCCCACGGCGATGCGCTGCGGGCCCACAGGCCACGCAGGCCCATCGCTGCCTCTTTGAAGCCAGATGCCGTCCGAAGCTACCAGCCCATGTACCTTTCACCTCAGAATTTACCCACATCCTTCCCAGTAGGACAGGTGCCACAGCCTCAGGGCTGGACGTTGTTGCGCTCCGTGGCCGAGACGGCCGCCGCTCCGAGCTGCTCATCGGGGCATGGCGCTATTTCGCTAACGCGTTCGAGCTCGAGCTCGAAAGTTCCACTGGTGCAATCGTCAATCAGAAAGGATTCAAGGGATATCTCGTCAAATCACGATGGGCTTGGATCCTGGCCAGCCCCAAAGCGTAGGAAGTCCAACGGGGATGGAGTTGCGCTGGCCCCTCGCGAGTTTTGGAGCGATTGCGTCGGCCTGTCATTCCTGAGTTCAATGACTAGTCTGCTCGCAGGCATTGTGCCGTTGGGGCCGGGCGCAGCGCCAGGGGCGCCGCGCGGCATCGGGCCGCGAGGGGCGAGGTGGCGCCCCGCCGGGATAAAATCTCAGTGCGTTTCATCTTGGATGGTGCCAATCATCGCGAGTCGTTCGACCTCGCCCTCCTCCGCGAGCGCGCCCTGGGCCCCAGTCTCGATCAGGCGATTGTGATGGCGATTTGTAGCTGTCGGCGAGGCCCTCACTTGCTTCGCGCGCGCGCCCAGCGCGGGCCCCCCCCTCGTTTGCCCGTTCGGTTTTATCCGCGGGGGGCAACTTTACCTATCGATTCATCAAAGTTTACAGCACCTCCTCCCTCCTCCCTCCTCCCCTCCTCCCCTCCTCCTTCTCCTCCCTCCTCCCTCCTCCTCCTCCGTGGCCATTTTGGCTCAAGTCCGTAGCGTTTCGCTCTGGACAGGAGTCTACTGGCGTGGGGGAGGCGCGCCCCCGCCCGTGATCCTGCACCAATTTTTGCTGGTTCAGATACTTTGTGAGATCCTGGTGGAGCACTCTTCTTAATGCGGCGTGCCTTTTGAGTCCCCGCAGGATCTGCCTCCTGCTGCTCGCCCCATGGCTCCTCCCGCGGCCGCTGCCGTCAGGCCTCCGTGGAGGAAGTCTGCTCCCCCGCCCTGGGTGGGGCAGTGGAGGGAGTGGCGCGACATGGGCCCAGGAGATTCTGAAGGTTGGAAGGAGGTCGGGAAAGCTCCTGCCTGCGCGAAGTGCGGATGCAAGAAGAATGTTCGTGGAAGCGTGTTCTGCAGAGCCTGTGGCCACAAGTTGTCCGACGTTGCCCCGACTGCACCACCCGAGCCTGGCGGAGTTTGGGCTGGCGCCGCAAGGCAAGGAAACGGAGGCAAATGTGGCAAGAAAGGCAAGGGGCGCAAGGGCAAAGGGGGCAAGGGCCCAGACGCTGCCGTCGGCGGTCAGGCCCTGCCCCTTGCCCCAGGAGCCCAGTTCATGGTGGCCCAGTCGGAAGGCGGCGAAATGGACATCGGAGACCTGGAGCGGTTGGTGGCGATGCTGGAGCGCGCGGGCGACGCGGCCAGCGCGGCGAAGCACAAGTGCACCCTCGCTGAGAGGCGCCGCAATGAGGCTGAGAAGGCGGACGTGGCCCCGCTGTCTCAGAGGGTCACCACGGCACACAAGCAGGCGGCTGAGGTCAGTCAGAAGCTTGAGAAGGCGGTGGCTCACTTCGAGCGGCTGCAGGAGGGGCTCGAGCAGCAGCGCAGATGGGTGCAGCAGCTCACTGCCGAGCTCGAGGAGCGCGAGAAGGAGCACTGCCGCCTGGTGGTGGAGCTCAAGGAGACGCACGTGCCGCCGCAGCAAGCCCCGCCTCAGGCACTCAGCGTGGCTGGCATCTTGGACGGCACGATCGAGTCGATTCCGCTGTCCTTCGCTGGCCTGGGCTTCGACGATGCGGAGTATGATATGGAAGATTCGGACAAGCGAGAGTTGGAAGATCGAGCCGCTCGCCTGCAGACCGAGCTGGCGGCGGCCGTCAAGGCGATGTTCGGCCAGGCGGCGGAGAAGGCCAAGGCCTTCAAGATCGAGCAGGAGAAGATGGCGGCCCGCCTGGCGGGCAAGCGCAGGCGGCAGGACTCTGCGGCCGCGGCTCCTGGCCCTGAGGCGGCGCCTGCCGCTGCTGCTGGACCGCCTTCCGAAGGCGCTGGGGCAGCTGCCTCCGCGGAGGCCCCTCTGCCTGCGCCCGCGGCGCCAGCTGCAGGAGCGGGCGCTGGCGACGGGCTCAAGCAGCGAGCAGCCAGAATCTGTCGCCCGCCGCCCCCTCAGGCCACGAGTTCGGCCTGAGGGGGCCAGCTCCCTGATCAAGAGCGTCGTTGTTCAGCTGGGCCCAGCGGCGCGAAGCGGCCCGCCTGGGCCAGGCCCAGGCTCGGAGCCCACATGTTCTATGGCTTCGGCATCTCCCACTGGGGCGACGGCCACGAGAAGGGCGTCTTCGGCTGGGGCACAGGCCCCCTCAGGTGCCAGCCGTGACGCCGCCGCCGCGGAGGCTCCAGCATCCCGGGGACCCGCCGCCGCCGCGCCGCTGGTGCCAGAGGGGGCCCAGCCGCATGAGGGACTCAGATCGGCACGGGCCCCTCTTTTGGCCAGCCTGAGCGCCGCCGCCGCAGAGGCTCCAGCATCCTGGGGACCTGCCGCCGCCGCGCCGCTGCGCCCAAGAGGGGGCCAGCCACATGGTCGACCCAGAGGCGCCCCTAGCGGGCAGTGTCGTCGCCGCGCAGCCGGCCCCGATGGCGCGCATTGTCCTCCGCGACATTCGGCAACTGGGGAGGGCAGTACCGACCGTCGGGGAAGAGCCTCGACACTGGAGAACGCGACGGCGTGGCACGAGGCAGACCCGTTTCTCAACGTTGTCACCTACAATAGCAACGCCTGGGCAACGGCCCGCAAGTTCCTGGAATGGGCCAAAGAGGGGCCTCGGGCTACCACGTTCGACATCGGGCTGTTCCAGGAGACGAGGCTGACACAGGCCCAGCAGGTGGGGCCACGTGCATGGGCGTACAAGGCTGGTTTCACTTCGACCTTTTCGTGTGCTGCCTCGACGGGCTTGGCCGACAACGCGACTTCGGGAGGTGTTGCAGTGCTGACCTCGGCCAGGTTTGGAGCGTCGGATGTGGTGCGCGAGCTCACGTCGGAAAGGATGTGTGCCAGGAGACTGGTTCTCTCGGATCGGGTGCAGCTCATGGCGATCTCGGTCTACGGCCACACGCAGATTGGCCTCTCGGGGGAGAACTTCACCTTTTGGCTCAGCTCAGCGAGCTTGCCTCGTCGACACCCCTACCTGTGCTCATTGCTGGGGACTGGAACATCGATGCGGAAGTTTTGCGAGAGTCCAGGTGGTGCGAACACTTGGGAGTGACAATAGTTCGGCCGCCTGGGCCAACATGTCACGACACATGCTACGATTTCTTTGTGATCAGCAGATGCCTGGAGTACCATATCGATGAGGTTCGGGAGTGGCCCGACACGCCCACGGGACCCCACTCGTCGGTGCACCTCCGCCTGAAGGACCCTGCTGGGGCAGCGAAGGTGTGGAAGCGGATTGTCGCGAAGGCCTTTCCCTTGGCACGGACGGACGAGGAGAAGCGGATGTTCGTCACGCCTGAGGGAGGCCAGACATACGGCTTCGACTTGGACAGGCCTATGGAGGCCGCTGCCCAGTGGTTCGATGCGGCCGAGGCGGAGCTGGTCAAGCTGCATGGTCTTGGACAAGCAAGGGGATTCGCAGGCAGGTCGTCGGGCTGCCAGATCCAGAAGGTCCCTCTGCAGGCGGCCTGGGGTCAGGACCTCAACCAGCGCTGCTCGGTCCACACGCAGAACTGGCTCGCTGTCAGGAGGCTGGCGATGCTCTACATGCGTAGGGTGAAGGACCGTGAGTGCTTGCTGGCCAAGGCTGGCGCCTTTGGCCACCTGCTGCAAAGTGCTGAGGTAGAGCAGCTCAGAGGGTTCACGGTAGACTCTCTGTTTAGAAGCCTGCTAGCTTGTGATCAAAAGGCTGATGTTGTGAATTGGCTGCAGGCCGAAGTTTCTAAGCGCGTGTCCCAAGAGGCGGCTGAGGGGCGTCAGAAGTGGGGGTCGTGGGCGCAGTCGTCTGTCGCTGGAGGGGGGCGGGTTGCTCACAGGTGTTCGAAGGGCCCCTCGGCGCCTCCCCTTGCTGAAGAGCAGGAAGGGGATTGTGTTCCCCTAGTAGGCGATGCAGCACTGCAGCGGACCCTTCAAGAGTGGTTGCCGATCTGGCGCAAAGATAATCGAGCTGGCGAGCCTCCGCCTTGGGACTGGAGGTGCGAAGATAGCTTGCCGCCGATTACCTCGGAGGAGGTCCTGGCGGCAGCCAAGTCGTTTCCCCCAGGCGCGGGCCTGGGGTGGGATTCTGTTCACCCCCAGCTCCTCCTGCAGGTCTCCCCCGCGCTCGTCAAGGCCTTCGCCGATATCCTCACGGCCTGGGGACGGGACCCTTCGGTGGGCCCGTTGCGGCTCGTCGTGATCGCGTTTCTTCCGAAACCGTCGGGGGGGGGGGGTCAGGCCTATCGGCCTCCCCCCCCTCTGGGCCCGAGTGTGGAGCAGGATTCGGCATGCCAGATGCGCGGCGTGGGAAAGGGAGCTGGACGCCCCCTTTTTCTGGGGGGATGAGCACGTCCACTGCTTGTGACAAGAGCGCTTGGGTTCACAATGCCATGGCTGCTTTTGCTCGGGAAACTAGAGGTTTAGTTTCGGGTACGTTGTTTCTCGACCTTCGCAAATTCTACGAGCATATCAGCCACGCCGAACTGCTAGCGGTAGCTGAGCAGGTGGCCTTTCCGAAGGCCCTCTTGAGGGCTCATTGCACGGTGTACCGTTCCCCGAGGCGGGTATCTTGGCAGGGGGCGATCTCCAGGATCGTCTCGCCGAATGGCTCCGTCATTGCTGGCTGTTCGGGGGCCACCTCGCTCGCTCGCCTGTTGCTCGTGTCGGTTCTGCGCAGAGTGGTTTCGACGTGCCCAACGGTCACCCTGAAAAGTGTCATTGATGATGTTTCGTTTCAGTCCACCGGAGGCCAGGCCACGGTGTGCACTGAGCTTTCGTCGGCTTTCAACCTGGTCACCCAAGATCTCCAGGCTCGGGGCCTCCCGATTGCCTGGAACAAGCTTGGGCTCCTGGCGTCGTCAGCCTCCCTGGCCAACCAGCTTGCATCGTGCTGCCAGCTCCCTGTAGAGGCCAGGTCATATGTCCACCGCGACCTTGGAGGGGACGCGACGGACGGGGCAAGGCGGCGAGTGTCGACCCACCAGGCCCGTTTCCTAGAGGCCCAGGCCAAGGTGTCCAGGGTCCTCAGCCTCCGCGAGGCTGGTGCCCCGACGGGGGGAATTTTTCGGGCTGGGATTACCGCCGAGGCTCTCTGGGGGGCCAACATCCAGGGGCTGCCTGATTGAAAGCTGAAGAGTTTAAGAGTTGCGGCTGTCAAAGCCGAGGGGAGGCTGCCCAGAGGATGCTCGCTCGGATTGGCTTCGATGTGTACGCGCGGGGGGTTGGTCGCGAGATCCTTTGGTGCAGGTCTCTGCTGACGCGATCAAGACGCATGTTCAGATTCTAAAGGATGGCAGGCTGTCTGAGCGTGCCTTTTCAGTTTTGTTTGCGAGGGCCCAGGAGGTCGCCCAGAGGCCGAAACCCTGGACCCTGGTCAAGGACCCCGTGTCCGCACTGGTCTTAACCTGCTTGAGGATCGGGTTTGTCTTCCAGGGACCTTTCTTGGTGCAGGAGGCCCAGGGGCAGGTGTGGGACCTGACTCAGGTCTCGTCCGCTTTCATGGCCAGGCGAGCGCGCTTTTCGGCGCGAAGGTTTTCGGACATAGCGGCCTTGGGCAAAATAGGACCAGGCAAGGCCTGGCGCGCAGAACTTGGTTGGCGACCGCTGAATGAGCTGCTGCATAGAAGAATCGACGGGGAGGACGAGGCGGTTGGGACGGGTGGTTCGTGGGGGGTCAGAGAGCAGCGCACGCTCCGAGGACTCCTTCTGGGTTCTCACTGGTGCCAGCACAGACTCAGTGAGCATGATCCTGAGCTGGCGTCAGAATGCCTGATTTGTGGAGAGCGAGGCACCTTGTTTCATCGCCATTTTCAGTGCCAGGCCAGGGCGGCCTGGCGCCGTGACAACCTTCCCGTGTGCGTGCAGCGTGCAGCCAGCAGAGTGTCAACTTGCAGCGTTGAGCTGCAAGAGCGTTTTTCTCGATGTATCTTTCCTGACCCGTGCCAGCTTCTGGCCAGGAAACCCTGGGACCCGTCCACGGAGTTTCGCGTTGAGGGCGGCCTGGCAGGGCCGCTCATGCTTTCCGAGTGACACGTTTTCTGTGATGGTTCAGGCCGAGATGGACTGTTCCCGTCCTTGCGCGTTGCTGGATGGGGAGTTACCGTCTTCGATGAGTCACGCAGGTGTATAGCGGAGTGGTATGGTTCTGTACCCCCAGCCACCTTGCCTGATCAGGTGGCGCGCGACGGCGAGGACTATAGTGTTTTCATCGTCTCAAAGCTGTGTGCAGGCGATCTCACTCTGTACTCTGATTGCAAGGGCACGCTTGACTGTTGCAAAAACAAAGCGCGCTCGGTCTCCTCGGCTAACCCCAGGGCCCACCTCTGGTCTCAGTCTTGGGCTTCGGGAGGCCTTGAGAGGGCCAGGTTTAAGAAGGTTCCTGCTCGCGCCTCGGCTCAGGATGTCAGAGACGGCCGTTTGTCTGATTTCGAACGCACTGGCAACCATGGTGCTGATAGGCTGGCCAAGTTGGGGGCCTCGCTTGCCCAGCATGAGGAACGTGACACCCTCTTGGCTAAGGGTTGCCTTCTCCTGGCCCGAGAGGTGTTGCAGTTTATAACGCGTGCGGAAGTCTACTGCAGTGAGCTCGGGGTCTACGACAATGTAGGTGCCCAGGGCCTGTCTTTGGTCTCCCTGGATCTCCCCTCGGATCACGACACTCGGCTCGAGTGGACTCGGGCCGAGGACGAGGCAGTTGCGCCCCCCCCTTGCGGTGAGGTCCCGACGGCCCCCGACCCTGCGGCTGCCGCCTCGCTGGAGAGATTCCTGGACAGGGCGCCCGAAGGCACGCAGCCGTGGAAGGAGGGGGGCCACTGCCTGCTTGAGTTTCCTGTGGAGCCGACGGAAGAGGGAGAGGACCACCCCCCTCCGCCTTTGCTTCACCTGTGGCAGCTATGCAACTGTGGCCACAGGTTCCAGGGGCTTGCACGCTGGATGCCAGGGCTCGGCTCACTCGCTGGTCTGCCCTGGCAAAAAGAACACGTCGAGTTTTGTAAAGCTCAAGCACCCGAATCGGGCGCGGCGGCTGGGACCCCCGAGATCTCCTGGGGCCCTGGCTCGTGAGCTTTTCGGTTCTCGTTTCCTGGTCGGAGGTTGGGGGTCCCAGCCGACGAGTAGGGCTTCGAGGGCCCAGCAGTTTTCGGGAGCCGCCTCTCTCTGCATGGCTGACTGTCTCCAGGCTTTCGGGCTCAATGAGGCGGAGGCCCGTGAGCTCGGAAGGGAGATGCGTGTCCGACCTGCTGAGGCCGAGCTCGACGATGACTTTACCTAAGGGGGCCCTGTCGCTGGCCCACGGTGCGCCGCCTGTCCGAGCCGCACCGTGGTGACAAAAAGGTCCTCTCCGATGGGCCCCCTTTCGGTGTTTTTGGACCCGTCGGACCCCTCTCTCTCTTCTCCCCCCCCTATGGGCGTGCAATCCTCCTCCTCCTCCCTCCTCCTCCCGCCTGCGACGCATTTGGCGCTGAGCACCCCGACGCGGCACCTTCCTCCCGCGCGGGTGACGACGGCGCCCCCGCAGGGGGCCAGGCTGCAGGTACTGGGCCGTCTCTCGGGAGTTGCGGCGACTCTCCTCATCAGTTTCCGCCATGGGCTCAGGGAGGCGATGCGCTCTGACAAGGCTGGAACCTTCGCTAGTAGCATGGGCTTTTCGAACAAGACCGCTCGCTTCTTGGGGCGCATGTCTTGCCATGCCACTAACTCCGCCGCGTCTCTCTCTCTCTCTCTCTCTGCGCTGACCTGGTTCTGGGTCAACGCCGAGGAAACCAGCGGGCCCTTTGGAAACGCCGCGTTCGGTGTTGGGGAATGCACCTTTTGACGTCGCTTCCTTCAGCACGATGGGCATCGGCTTCCCTGGCAAGAAGGTAGAGTCGGACAAGTCTACGCCGCTTGAGTCTCGGCCAGTTTTGGATCAGCGGTGGCAGGCAGGAGTAATTTCGAGTTGCACCGGGCTCGTCGCGTTGAACTCGCATACAAGCCCCCCCGCCATCACGGTTGTCCTCTCCATGCGAAGCTCGCGATTTCGAGGGGCGCCATGCGGAGGCCCGCTTTCGCCCCTGCCCTTCATTGGGCGAGTATTGTTTGGATTGCCCTTGCTTTCCCTTCGGTTTCTAATGCGCCATCAGGGAGCTCTGTCACACGGGGAGCAGTGTTCCGTTTGATGATAGCGACACGTGGTGCAGTTCTCGCGGGCCGATGCAGCGGATTCATGTCAGTTTGCACGGCGTCGGGTGGATCTCCGCCTTGGCCCTGACCTTCCAGGATGATTGCGGACCGCGCGTCCACGTGGCCTGCGCCTTCTCGTCCATGCTGTCGCATCTCTTGGACTCGGCGACTCAGGGATCCCATGGGCGCGCCCTGTCCTGCGTCACCCCTGGCTTCCAAGGGACCCGTGCTTGCGTGAGCCCGGACGCATGGGTAAGGACCTCACCTCCAGGGAGAAGCATCTGGCTCCAGCTTATTGTCGCAAGGGATTGTGGACGCAGGCTCGAGCGCATCTGTCGGGCTAGCAGGCTGACGGCAAGCGCCCGCTTTGCGGACACCCCGATCGCCTTCGTCACCGAGCCCGGCGTTGCATGCACCCCGAAGCTGCGCCAGCGCGCGCCGCTTCTTTCGACGCAATGAGCATCATAGTCGACATGCAGATGTCTTTGATCGTGGAGATGACTTTAAATGGGAGGAGGAGGAGGAGGAGGAGGAGGAGGAGGAGGAGGAGGAGGAGGAGGAGGAAGAGGAGGAGGAGGAGGAGGAGGAGGAGGGGGAGGACTTCGACATCATAGGGACCTTTCACGATGACCTTAAATAGGACCAACCCCCGGAGCCCGTGGCCCCCTGCTGCCGACAAACCCGAACCCCACCCTGTTTGATACTGCGGGGGATAAGGTGCCGCAGGGGTCGATCGATCTTCAGGGCTTAGATGCGCGCATGGATGAATCCGTGAAGCGGCACCCCGGCGGAGAGTTTTCGAGGGATTCGTGTTCTTGGTTATTGTTTGTTGGGTGGGCGTGGGTGAATGTGTTGCTAGGGCCCAAGGAACCGTTTTTTAATGTCCTCCGTCAGCCTCCCAGGCTGCCGAACATCTGGCGATGGGTCTGCTCCAAATGCTCCAGGAGCACGGAGGGTCCAGGCACGAGGACTGCATGACTGTTGTGAAGCTTTGTAGTGTTAGTTTTGAACATCAAGTCTCGCAGAGACATTGGCATGGTCGCCTTCGGCGCGGAGCGCTGCTTCACGAGATGCGTTGCCATACCTTACACGACCGCACACCGACAATTGGAGATCACATTGATCAGCTTCCCGATGACGAGAAAAAAACAGGCTTGGGAAGTTAGCATGCGGCCAACCCTCGCGCCATGAGTTTCAAGAGGTGGACGGGACCCATGCTAAGCTACAGACCGTTGCACGGGCCCGAAGCAAGGTTTTACGCGTGTGTCCTCAGGATAGGGCTCGGGCGCGGGCCGAGAGCGGGTCCGAGGGCCGAGTCTTCAAAGTCTGGGGGACGGCAGGCGTGGCGCACACTGGGGTTGGGCAGATCACGCTGCGCTCGCTGCCTCCGCCTCAGAGCCGATCCCTCGACCCGCCCCATGCTCGGTTGCCGTGGCATGAGCAGGACGTGGCGAATGATTATTGACCTCTCCGCCTTGTGCACAGTGGAGCGCAGCGTGGTACGGTCGAGAAAGCTGTGTTTTTTTTTCTGTGCTGCGTGCGGTGCATACACGTCTAGCCGCTGCCATTGCCTTGGCAAGGATTGCCAGTAACGTGATCGCGCCAGAGCCCACACCACTTTGAGGTGGATTTGCGATTGCTTGTATCCGCATTATCTTTATGATTATGTTGTCACGGCGACCTCGCGGAGAGGGGCCGCTGACCCTCGATACGTTGCCGCGCTTCCAGTGCCTCCCGAGGTGGCGCAGCGCCGGTCGTTACTGGACGCCCTCCCTCGAACTCGAAACGAAGAGGTGACGGCGCTTTTGGAACGGGTGGAAGCCCGAGAGCACGTCATAGCGTGCGGTACAAGCAAGGTATGGCTTCAAAAGGGGAGTAACAAAAACGAGGACACCGACATTTACTTCCGTTTTCGGCCCGCTTCCCTTCGGCCGCGCGCGGAGGGAGGGACGGGGGGAGGGAGGAAGGCTTCTCAGAAGCACCCCTGCTTCTTAGAAGGCGCGGGCCTCCCTGTCTATAGATGTCAGGCCGGCGCCTGCTAAGGAGCACCCTCCTTCTGAGAAGCCTTCCCTCTCCCCCTGCCTCCTTCTGCGCTCCGTCAATCCCTTGAGATCCGAGGCTGCGAGATGAGCGCAAAACATTTCGAATAACCACGACCAGAGCCCTGGGCCCACTCTTCCGATATGTTATTTGGTCTTCGGCTTGCTTCCTTTGAGATCCGAAGCTGCGAGAGGAGCGCAAGACATCGCGAAGACGACCCGAGCCCTGGGCCCGCTCCTTCTGCTGCCCTTTTCCAGCCAGATCAATCTGTGACTGCCCCAGGGCCTGAGACTGGGTGCATACGCCCGCAGGCAGAGCAGCCAGGCACCCAAACGGCGCACAGGCAGCACATCATTCTTCGAGTTGCACGCGCACACGCACACAACAGAAAAAAACACGCCCAGCCTGCAAGAACTGCAACGCACGCCTGGATCTCGGGGTCGGGCCGAGGATCCAGGTTTCGAGCTGGCTTCGGCCGACCGCCTCGGGCCTCTCGGCGCGTTTCGACGGGGCCCTCCGCGGGGAGAGACTTCGGGGAGGTGGCCCGGAGCCGAACGGCTCCCTCCGGCCGACGTCTTCTCGGGGACTCTCCTTCGCACTCTTGGGCGCTTGACTGGCGTTGGCCCTTTGCTGGAACTCTGGCGGCCTCCCCGAGCATCGGCTGGAGACTCCCGGCCTGATTTGGAGGCGATGTGGGGGAAGATCGAAGAAACGTTAAGTCGGGCCTGTCCCTCTGCAGGAGGAATATACAAAAATAGCGAAAAGTCAGGAGACGAATTGTTCTACTATTTTCGAATACTTGTTTGAATATTCTTTGAGTATTTTCTTTTTTTCGTCCAACATCCTCCTGTAGGAGGACATGCCCGACCTAAAAGAAGCGAAAACATGGCATAATCACAATCTTGCAGATTCCCGCGCGGAGGTCTAGCCTCGTCGCTCCGGCCCCCTAAAGCTGCACCTCTGGCGCCGCCAGGGAGGCGCGCGCCTGGCACTGGTCCAAGACATCCGCTCGGACTTCCGCAAGAGTACGGTCACGAGCTTTTGGTCAGCGTCTCCGCCAGTGAAGGTTTCGGCGCAAGACTCGGGGCTCAAGAGACGGGGGTCAATGCAAACGGGGGTCAGCCAGGGCACCGGATAGCGCAGGATCCTGCGAAGACCCCCTCTGGCTGACCCGGGTTAGCGAGCCGCTCGTGGCCGCGAGGTGGCTGCGCATGTTGGCGACCCGGGTTTGCGAAGGCTTGCGTTACAGTTGTTCTTCCTGCATTGCAGTTTTCTGGTTTCCTGCTGGATTGCCCCGGGTCAGAAGATCCCCGAGAGGCGCTGCTGTGTCCACGTCCCAGTCACCAGGCGTCCACGTCCCGAGCTGTTCCGAGTCTCCCGGCCCGCGGAGCGGAGCCACACGCTATCAGCTCGCAGGGCATAGCGCGTCGCAGCTCGCAGAGCATAGCGTGTCGCCGGGGCCGCCGCCGCGACACCCTGCAGTCAAGCCGCAAAGAAAGGATGAACGACTTTCCCCGATTACCCTTCCATCATTCCCCTTAAGCCCTTGCTTGCCCGCTTTCGCTGGCCGCGCCCCGCCCGCAAAGTGCCGACATGGCCTTCCATGGCCCTTGCATCCTTATCGCGCATCCTTCTTATACGGGCTGCGTAGGCAAAAGTTCGCGACTGTTTGTTCATGATGCTTTCTGCTCCTCTGAAGTCACCATGGGTTACGTTGCATCTTCGGGGGGCCTCGCCTGTCCCGACAATTGGTTTCTTTTCTTGTGCCCGACGCGGGCTCGATGCGGACTCGACGCGGATTTGGCGCGGATCCGCCGCGGACTCGACACGGATTTGACACGGATCCGACAGGTCCGACATGGATTTGACACGGTATCGACGCGGATAGGGCCGCGACGTGACAGACACGGTCCCTTGATGATGCAACATAATCTTGAGTCGGGCCTGTCCCTTTACAGGGGGAATTTAAAAAATAGCCAAAAATAGTATGGGAACGATGCTTTGACCATTTTTTGTTTGATATTTGTTGCCGGTTTGTTTTGAGTCTTGTTTTGTTACTTTCGCCCAACACCTAAACAGGATGTCTTGAGGGAAACGGGCCCGACCTGAACAGGATGTCTTGTTTTGTAGCGGGACAGGCCCGACCTAAACAGGATGTCTTGAGGGAAACGGGCCCTGAGGCGTTTCGCCTTTCTCGGGCCCCCAGGGACCCTCCGCGGGCCCCGGGGACCGCCCGAGGGCGCCTCGGGCAGAAGAGCTCAAATCCCTGGGGGGGGAGGCGGCCCGAGGTCCAGGACCGGTTTGTCTCGGCGACGAAGGGGAAGGGAGAAGGAGAAGGCCTGCTCAGAAGGCGGTGGGACGTCTCGGAAGCCCTCGCGCCTTCTGAGAGGTGTTCTGCTTCTTTTCGGGGCAGGCTCCCAGAAGACTCCTCGGAAGGCCTCGGGGCGTCCGAGCCTTCTACGAGCAGGCCCGCCCCTTCTCGCTTCCCCCCCTCGCTCGCCGCCGAGTTTCTCTCAGGACCCTGTTCTCAGCGTCACCCCAACATATTTGCACTATATGTGCGCCGCCCCCCCAGGGGCGACGCGCGCACCGAGAAATCTTATGGTATATGCGTCGTGGTGGGCGCTCTCTGGCCGCGCCGCTCGGGAAACGATTTACTACAAGATGGAACATATATATATATATGTGTGTATATATATATATATATGTATATACACACCATATGTTCGGGTCGGACGCGCGCCTCCAAGGAGGACATATAGTACTCGTATGTCTCTGTGCGTCCCATGCTCCCCCCATGCCGAGAGAGAGGCGCGCGGCGTCCGGTGCGGGGCGCCGAGGGGTGGGCCGCCCCCCGGGGCGGCCGAGGCCCTGGAGCCCGGCGGCGGTGCTCGAGAGGCTGCGGCCCGTGTCCTACCGCCTCAAGGCGGCCGCGGGCGCCGAGCGCTTCGGCTTCCTCGCGGACGAGGCGGGGCGCCGATCGGGAGTCTCTAGAGGCAGAAACCCTGATAAGGACGCGCGGCTTTGCTCAGGGTACCCTGGCGTCCTTGTTCTTCCTTGCTCTTGCGTCCTTGAGGTTTTCGTCGTCCGCCGCCCCAGAACTCCCAACTTCGGCTTCCAAGGGCCTTGCGTCCTTACCGCGCGTCCTTATTAGGGTTTTTGACTGTAGATGGGGTCAGAGGATCGCGCCGCATCGACGATGCATCGCCGATGCCGCTCTATGCGGAGCCCGATGTTCTCCACGCGGACGTCGCCGATGCATCGACGATGTATCGCCGATGCAGCGCGATCCTCCGACCCCATCTATTCCAACCCCATCTAGGAGGCCTCTAGAATCCCAGAGGGGGGTCCGTAGTGCAGAGGGGGTCGGAGGATCGCTCCGAGAAAGAAAAAGCTAGAGATCCGAGGCTCCGATCAGGATATTGGGGCGGCCAGCTTCTGACCGCTTCTGGCTTCCGGGGGCCCTCGTCGGGACTCGCTGGACCGTCAAGAAACGAGTCAGGACGAAAGACCGGCCCTGGGGAAGTGGTCCAGACTTTTGAGGCCCACGCACCGGAAAAGTTGGAGCGGCCGGATGTCTGGGAAGGCACCCATGATGGGCTTGTTTTCCACCACCACCACCATAAGTTGGAGGGGGGAGGTCCTCCCCCTCTTCCTCCTCATCCTCCACGTCCTTCGCCCCTCCAACTTATGGTGGTGGTGGTGGTGGTGGAAAACAGGCCCACCAACCCATACCTCCACCCTTCCCTCGTTGGCCCCTTGTTGGAGCCTCCTGGGGGGCCCTCGTCGCCCCCGCTGGATTCGCCTCGAGATGCTGGTCCGAGCGCACCCTGGGAGTGGTCCAGGGAGTAGCCGTATCGGTACCCTTCGATTTCCCGCGTCTGGTATTTCTCAAGGGGCCCAGGGACACAAATGATACACACAAGGAACAGGGTGCCCCATCTTTTATAATATTTTCTGGGTTTTCGTCCTCCCCTCCAGTTCTCATATTCTCCCACATTTTCCTGGGAGTCGACGATTCATTGTGTCTGTGTGTGTGTGTGTCTTTCCCCCGTCTAGTTTTTGTGATGGGAGAATCTCGTGGAGGCTTGTCCAAGGGGCGTCCTCCTGAGGGGCTGTCTGGGTCCCCGCTGGGTTGTTCAAGGGCATGTCCAGAGCTGGCCGTCTTGTCGTCATCGGTCGGCGTGGGTTGTCCCGTCCTTTTTCGCGGACGGGGCGGGGCGCCGATCCATCGAAGAACGAAACACGGCATAGGCATAGACACAAATTCCCTGCGCTCCGCGCGGATTTCTTGGACCTGCGTTGGACCCCCCTGGCGCACGGAGGGGGGGTTCAGCGCGGATCCGGGCAGTCCGCGAGGAGCGCCGGAAGTTCCTGTTCGTGCTGTTGAGTATTCCTCCAGGTCTAGGCCTCCCAGAGGGGGCCCCGTGTGATGGGGGCGGAGGACCGTGCCGCATCGGCGATGCATCGGCGATGCGTCTCGATGTGGAGCCCGATTTCCTCGTACACGAACGGCGCCGATGCATCGCCGACGCCTCCGACGCATCGCAAATGTATCCGCGATGCATCGGGAATGCGGTGCGACTGTCCAGCCCCAACTACTCGGACCCCATGTGGGGGGCTTCTAGCCGAGAGGGGGAGGGTCGGGCGGGGCTAGGACGAGGCTAAATCCGTTCCAGAGCGCTCTGAGAAGGCCGCGGCGCCCGAGGCGTCCTCCAGAGCCGCCAGATCTCAGAGATTCCCCACTTGTCCTCGCCCGTTTTTGGTCCTCGTCCTGGCCTCGCCTGGGAGGGGAGCGGCAGAGCGAGGAGCTCTGGAGGCGAGGGGGTGCGGGGCGCAGAGCGGGGAGGCAGGGGCGCAGGGGCGAAGGGGCAGGAGCGCGATGCGAGGGGGTCAGGCGGTGCCGCGAGGGGAGGAGGGATGGCGCGAGGCCGGGAGCTCCCCAGGCAGCGTTTGCTTGGCATCGCTCGGACGTCTGCATGTTTCCTTCGGCGAGAACCATCGAGGAGCATCCTTGATCATTCGGCGAAAAAGCCGCGCACGGAACCGAACAAAAACACAGGAAATGGACGTCCGAGCGATGGCGAGTCTGCGTTATGCCATTAGGCCGCGGGCCATCGCACCCCGCCCCTGGTGGAGCACAGTCAGCCCGCACAGTAAGGATGGGCAACATTCCCAAGGGTGCCCTGGCATCCTGGCCTCCTCGGTCCATCCGCGGCCAGTTTCGTCGCCGCGCCGCGCTCGAAAAGCTTCTGAATGAGCGTCCAAGGCCCTTGCATCCATCCTTCTCGCGCATCCTCATGATACGGGCCGACTGTAGATCTTAGCTTCTTTGGGGCACCGGTGTCTAAGCAAGGGAAGCCCATAGGATTCCCCTTACGAGCACCGTTCCAAACAGTCGCGCTCAGCAGAGGTCCAGAGCTGGACACCCCTTCCCCTCCCCCCCACTCTTCGCCTGGTATCGAAACGCCGAACGAGAGAACGTTCACATTTTGGGTTTCGGCTTCTCTTCTACGGAGCTGGGCCTGGTTGCCGCCCGTCGCCGCCGTCTTTGATTGCTTGATGCTCACACTTTGAATTGCTCTGCTTTGCATTGCATTGTTCAAACAGTGCTTGCAACCAAGGGCTGGGCCTCGCTGTCAGTCTGGCCAGCTTGTTGCCGCCCGTCGCCATCGTTTTCGGTCACGACTTTGATTGTACGATGCCCGCACGTTGCATTGCTTTGCATTACATTGCATTGATTTGCGTTGCATTGATTTGCATTGCATTGCATTGCATTGCATTGTGTTGCAATCGCATTGCGTTCGCATTGCATTCGCATTGCATTGGTTTGCACTGCTGTGCATTGCTTTGCATTGCTTTGCCTGGCTTCTGGTGGCTGGGCGTTGTTTTGCAGTGCTTTGCATTGCTTTGCGCCACTTCGACTGCACCACCTGGATTGCCTCACATTGATTGCACCACCTAGACTGCACCGCATAGTTTGTAGGAGGCGACTGTTTGGGGTTCACGCTAGCTAACATGCACAACAACAAAAAGCAGACTCGACGGCTCCTGTCTCCCAGTCGAAAGGATAGGGCAGGAACATAACATTCCTCTTCCTCTTGTTCTGATGGGGACGCCTGGCCTTTCCAAGGCATGGCCAGGCAGGCGGTGGACGGGGGGCTGGAGGAGGAGGACGATCTGTGAAGGAGAACCCTCCTGGCGCTGCACTTTTGGAGTTGCCCGGATAGGTCATAAAAATAGTCACCCCTGAATTATGGACGGAGTCGGGAAACCACAATTCCGGACTTTGCCGGAGCTGCCCGTTGGGCCGCGAATCGCGGTTCGTGTCGCCTCACGCGTCAACCCCCATGTTGCACTCACTGAACGCCTTGAGCGCCCCAACAGTAGCCTCAAAAACCTCCTCCCCCTCCCTTCCTCAGTATCGTTTATCCGCTCCCCATCCCCATCCCCATCCCCTTCGAGACCCCCACCAAATCACCACCCCAGTTGGGGATGCGCCCCTCGAAACCCGAAGGGAACGACCTATATCCCCATCTAGGGGGGTAGATCGGCCACTGCGACCCAGGCCACGCCGCTGGGGATGGGCATCGGATAAGCGATTGTCCCCTCACTCCTCCTCCTCCTCCCCTCTCCTCCTCCTCCTCCCCCTCCTCCTCCTCCCCCCCTCCTCCTCCTCCTCCTCCTCCTCCTCCTCCTCCTCCTCCTCCTCCTAGCCCCCTCTGCCCGAGGTCGGTATTTCAGGGGCGGCCGCGCCGAGGATGCGCATGCACACCCCGCGTCAGGAATGGCGCGCCCTCCTTGTGCGATGTTGGGGCGGCGGCCCTCGCTCCTGGCGCCGTCGCTGCTACGGATGCTCTGGAGTTTCTGGCCACGGCTGGCTGCAGTTTCAGAGATGAAGTTCACTCGTTGGAGCGCTCAGAACGCCAGCTCGGAGGAGACGCTCGCGGATAACTCTGCTGAATTTCGCTATGTTGATGTGATTTGTCTGAGCGGCACGGGCGAGCGCAGAGGAGATGTCGACACCATTCGGGCGACGCTGCCCTACCACACTGCTCTTCGGTCAGGCTGGAGCCCCAGCCCCCGCGTGAACAAGAGTTGTGGCTGTACTATTCTCCTGCGCAGACGCGTGTTTCGATCTCCGCACTTGGCGGACACCCCTCCTGTGCCAGAGCTGCTGAGAGGTCGGGTCGCCCTCACACGCCTGCGGAGCGGACGTTTCGACATCTTGATACCGACGGTGTATTTCCCGCCGGGGCCGTCGGCTCGTCGCTCGGCTCGAGTGTCTGCGCCCGCTGGCACCCAGCACCTAGCATACAGGCGCACGGTCGATGCGCTCTGCGACTTGATCGAGAAGACGCTGACGTGGGCGCGAGGGCGGTCTGCTTTGTTCTTCGGTTTCGACTTCAACGATGGGCTCGGCATACGCCAGAGCGGGAAGCAGATCTACGAGCAGGTGACCTCGTCGGCGTTGGGCCCGCACGGTCGCCAACTACAGCACTATGTTGGCGACCAGATGCTGGAGCTGATAGAGAGGTTCGCCCTGCGGAGTGTGACCAGCGACTTCGGCGTGGGGCCCACCTACCACGGCGCGCGGAGCGCCTCATTTATCGACCACGTCGCTGTCTTCGCCTGGCAGACGCCGCCCGTTGAGCGGGTGATTCCGCTCAAGAGCGCGAACTTGAGACTGAAGCTCATCCCCCGCCCTGGTCTGCAGGATCACATGCCGAGTTTGACGAAGGCCATCTACACGCTGCAGGCGCCACCACCGCGCAAGCAGACGGTCTGGGACTTCCATCGGCTAGGGCAGGCGCTGCAGCACGGCACGGTTGTCGCGGCGTTCGCTCGCGAGCTGGAGGACGAGTTCCCGCGACACCCAGACTAATTCCACGCGCTCTACGACGCGAAGGCCCCCGACGAGGCTTGGGATCGCTGGATCGGTCAGGTCTCAGAAGCCGCTGCGAAGCACTTCTCAGGCCGCGCTCCCGTGGCCCCTCGGGTGCAGCGACTGCGCGAGGAACGACTCCAACTGCTTGCAGACCGTCGGGCCGTTCGTGAAGCTGGTGGCGGCCCCGAGGAGCTGGCATTCGGTCTCGCGCGTGCGTCCCGTCGTCTGCGGGCGCATCGTCGCGCTCGCCTTGACGGCGAGGTGAAGCTGCTCGTCGACGACATGCATGAGACTTGGCAGAAGCGGCAGTTCGCTGAGGTGTGGCGCCTCAGCCACCAGCTTGCTGCTCAGTGCCGTGGCCCCCGCAGGCGGCGCTACAACGTCGGGGACAGCTTCCTGCCGCGGCGTGACGAGATCGTGGACTACTTCGCTCAGGCTGGCGCCGCTGGAGGCTTGGAGGCGGTCCCGATCGACTTCGCGACGTACCGCCAGCAGTGCTTGAAGGAGCCCCCGCGGGCTCCGATATTTGTGCGCGACCACCTGGATTTGGTGCGCGAGGACTTCGAGAAGCTGCTGGACGTGATCTCGAAGTCGGCGCGTCGCAGGGCTGCCCCTCCTCACAGTGCACGACGGAAGTTTCACGGCTTGCTCTAGAACCCTGGAGACGACATGATGGCAAGGCTCGACGCGAACGACCACGGCGACCTGAGGACGCCGACGAGGAGGACGACTAACCTACTCGCAGGCCGCGCTCAGAGCTTCGATCCCGACATCGGCTCGCAGGCGATCGTCGCGGCCTCGGTGCAGATGGCGAGGAGATCGACACGCCCATCACCGAACGGGCTCTGAAGACCATCCTCGCGCATGTGAGGCGGGTCAAGCGTGCGCCGCTGATCTGGCACCGCTCGGTCTCCACGGGCTTAGACAAGCACAGCGGGAAAACCGAGTTCAGCTCTATGCGTTTTATCCGCGGTCTCTGCAGGGTTGGCACGGCCTGGTACAAGGCCCAGCTTCGGCGGGCCCCACCTGATGCGCCTCCACCACGTGAGCACGGCTACCAGCGCGGCCGCAATCGGGAAGGTGCGCCCCTCTGTCAAGATGGACTTTCGATCGCCTTCGCAGACTTGGCATGTCGACGCTCACCACGAAGGATGGCATGAGCAACGCCTTCGGCTCTTCCAGCCGCGCAGCGCTCCGTCAGACTGTCGAGGTGGTGGTTCGCACCGACGAGCAGGTCTACTTCCACCAGAGGCACGAGCTCAGCACTTCCCGCGTCCTCGGAGCGGACGGCGATCAGGATCTCCACAACCGCTGCGGCGCTTTCGTGGGCGGCACGCCCGCAGCGCTCTTCTTCACCAGGACCTTCCGCGAGAGTATCGCCGAATGGTTGCGACGCCTGCGGGCTGCCAGCTGGGCCACCTACGAGATGCCCGCACATCCGACCACGTATGAGGAGTGGAAGCGGTATCCTCTTCTTCCTCCTGCTCCTCGGGCTGCTATCGACGCGACGATCTGGCCGAGTGGGGCCCTCTGCATTGCGCGGTGCCCGGTGCTCGATGCTGCGGCCCCGCTTGGCACGAGGGTCTACGCCGACGACGCGGACCACGCGAGCGCGGCCGTCTCCGCGAGGAACGCGGGCTTCGTTTCAAGGCGTTCTCACTTCGAGCTCCGCCGCCCGCTGGAGCCCTACGGCTACGCGCACAACCCGACCAAGAGCTCCGTCTCGCCCTGCTTCGTGGGCCCTGGTGCTCAGCATGAGGCGCACCAGCTCTTCGGCGGCTCGGAGGCCATCGCGGGTGCCGCGCAGTGCGACAATGTGGCCCCCGGCATCCAAACTTCCATCACGGGCAGCGCGCAGACGGAGCTTCGGCGACGACTACAAGCTGCCCGCAGGGGATACTGCAGCATGGGGCGCTTCTGGTCGAGGAACCGCGTCTGGCGCCCGACGCGGATCGCGTTCGGCTCGGTCGTTCAGGAGGCGGCGCTCAGCGGGATGAACGCCCTCGTGCCCAGCGCGGCGCAGCACCTGCAGCTCGACAGAGTTCTTTTTTAGCGTGGGTCGACGCTTGCTGTCGGGCGCTGCGTGTCAGAAGCCCCCCATCGTCGACAGCGACGGCAGGCAGCAGTTCGACGCAGCTGGGAAGCCCCTGCTGAAGTACAAGGCCATGGCGGACGAGGCAGTGCTGAGGGGGCTCGGCATTGCCCCTGCTGCGACCGAGCTCCGTGTTCGGCGACTTCGCCAATACCAGCGTTGGCTACCGACCTGGGCAGCGCCCACAGGAGCTGGCGGTTGTTTTCGGGGAGTTGCCGCCCGAACGGACACCTACGCTCGGTTCGGATGGTTCCGTCTCGGTCGAGGCCAACCCGCACGCGCTGCGGTTCGTCGCGGACGTGGAGGCGCTGCTGGAGGCCGCCGAGGCGGCGGGGCTTCGCGAGGATCTGCGGACGCATGGTGGCTCGCTGAACGTTTTCGCGCTGTTCTCTTGCGAGGACCTGCGCGACGGCTACCTGGCGTTGGACCCTGGCCTGCTGCGCGCTCAGGCGTGCACGGTGGCGATCCCGCCGCCTGGCTGGAGACCGCCTGGTGCCGATGTGGTGGAGCCCCAGCCGCCGACGGCGGTTTGGCGCTGCGAGCTGTTGGGCGCCGAGGGCGCCGTGCGCGGGCGCGAGTTCGCCACTCGGCGAGCGCTGACCGTTCACCAGAAGTTTCTGAAACATGCAGGCCGTGGATGTCGGTCGTCACTCCATCGCCGTTACCAACCAGTGTTTCTTCTGTTCCAGTGCCTTCAGGACGCGTCGGGTTGCCCAGGGGCATGCAGCCACAGCCTGTTTGAATCGCCGATGTCCAGTTCAGCGGTCGCCCTACTTCCACCAGGCTGAGGAGCCCCAGTCTCTGATGTGCCCCTTGGCCCCCTAGCACGGTCTCAGCTCCCATGCCGGGCCCCAGGCCCCTCGAGCTCGCATGTTCCATGGGGGGGGGGGGGGCTTCGAGGGCCTCGCGGCCCTGCAGGTGCACTTTCTCGAGCGGCGCGCGCCTCGGCCCTTGCCGCGACGTGACCCAGCGGGCGCAGGCAGTGCGCATGGCCTTCCGCCTGAGCCCGCAGGCGCTGCAGGACGCCGTCAAGGGTCGCCCGCGCTCCCACAGTCGCCGAGTCGCTGCTGGGCGCGGTGGCCGCGGTGGCTCCGAGAGCGCCAGCCGTGGGGCGCAGCACCGCCGCGTGCGCGGAGGAGGCCGCAGCGCCGACAGCCGCGCCGCAGCCCCCGCCCTGCTGCAGCCGCCGTCGGCGGCCACGGAGGCCGAGGTCGCTGTGCCAGGGCCTCGCGGTCGTGGCGGTCGACGAGAGATGCAGTCCGAGCTCGCCCAGAACGACGGCCCCCCGCAGGACGCGCTGGACCGCCCGCAGACGACCGAGATGCAGTTGGCGTTCAAGCTCGCCCCAGTGCTCGCGAAGGCCGTGCTCGGCAAGCAGCTGGTGGCCACCACCTACCACACAGCGGCGGCGAACGAGGGCAATGCGCTGGCGGTGGCGGGCTTCACCGCGGGCAGGGCGCATGCGCTGGAAGCGCAGAAGCAGCGGGCCCTCTACCTCGAGGGCCCGACGAAGAACAAGCCGCCCGAGTTCATCGGGGGGCCCGCGTGTGCCCAGGTGTTCCTGCAGATCGCGCTGGCAGTGAAGGAGGCGGGCGATCGCGTGGGCGGCCGCAACAAAGAGGAGTGGGCCACTCATTGCGCCGCGCCCGAGCCGATGCCGATCGACACGCTGACGATGGTTGTGCGAGGATGCCGCGTGCCACAGTGCTGGAAGGAGAGCCAGGCGAAGCTCATGGTCAGCCTCAGCGGCGCCGCCACGGAGCAGAGCTTCCTGAAGTGCGCCGAGCAGCCCGGGGCGGAGCTCAAGGTAGGGCCTGCGCCCACAGGACATCAGGAGCGGCTCCCCCAGATGGCGGTGGACCAGCTGGTGCGAAGGCCCCAGCGAGTGCTACGAGACCAGCTGGTGCGACGGCCTCCGCCTCAGGACGCTCGAGGGATGCTGTGGCGGTCGCAGTGGCAGACAGCGCGGCGCGCGTCACGGCCGAGCGTGGTCGGTCGTCGACAGTCAGAGATGGTTGGGGGCGAGGAGCGCCCAGTGAATGATCCCTGCCTGCCATCGCCCCCCTCCCCCCCTCCTCCTGAAGGGACCTCGGCCCCCCTCCTTCGCAGAGCAGATGCACAGCACATCAAGATTTGCACGCGCACGCAACGTAGCAAGAGCACAGCAGCAGCAGTGGATATCGTTTCGTTTTCGAAACGCAGCCTCACCGAGATATTTAACTCCTGGAGTCTCACCGCAAATGGTAGAGCGAAGACAACTCGGGGCTCCCAGGGGAGGGCGCACCTGTTTCCTATCCGTGTGGCGCGCACTGCAGGTCGTACATATCGAATTTTTTCTTCCGAGATGTGTTGCAGTTGATCCTTCGATTCGAGGCCCGATGCAGCGACCGACCTCCTCCTCCTCCTCCTCCTCCTCCTCCTCACGTTTCGTTTCCAGCTTTGTGGGCCCCAGGAAAACTCCCACAGCGCGCCGAGGGGCCGAGGCAGCGCGGGAACGCCCCAGGGCCAGCTTCGGAGGGGCCCCCAGGACGGCTGCGGAGGGTGTTGGCCTTCCTCGGGCCGCCGCGGCCGCCAAAGCGGGGGCATGCTTCGATCTCGTGGCAATTGCGATGGCTGTGGTTAGGAGGCGGCGATAACTGTGGTTAAGGATAAACGTGTGCGCTCCCCGCGCCAGCGACGCTGCACTGCTCCCAGGGTAGATTGGGCCGTTTCGTCTAGGGGGCCTTTTGGAGAACGTCTGTGCGCAAGTAAAGGTTTCATTGTGCCCTGCTGCGTAAGCGAAGTTGTACGCACGCTACTTACAGCAATGGCGGTAACTGTGGCCAGGGAGCGGCGTAAGAAACATTTTATTTGCGCACCCCCGACACCATCGATGTTGCATTGCTCCGAGGGGGAATTGGGCCGTTTCACCCAGGAGGCCTTCAAGATAACGTCATTGCGTAAGTGGCTACGCCTCGCTGCATCGGTAAAATGTTACTCTCGCCCCGCTGCGTAAGTAAAGTTTGACGCACGCTAATTGCTGCAATTGCGTTAAGTGTGGTTATCGGGGCGGCGTAAGCATCATTGTTCTACGCAGCTTGCGCAAGTAAAGTTTGATTTACGCTTGTACTTGCGGTAGTGGGTGACATGGTGATGCCGCTCGATACATCCTAATGGTGAGCACGGGTTGTGTAACCTATTGACGTTATTAGGGCATGGAACGCAAATGAAGGTCTATTGACGTTGCCCCCGAATCACAAGTATCGGAACTACCGCAACCAGCGTCAGCACTATTTTGTTTTCACAGCTGGGCGTAAGTAGCTCTTACTTACGCAGCGGGGCGTAAGGAAACCTTCACCTACGCACTGACGTCATCCAGGAGGCCCCCCGGGCGCAACGGCTCAGCCGACCTACCTGGGAGCAGTGCAGCATCGCTGGCACAGGAGGTGCAATAAGTAAAGCTGTACTCACGCCGCCCCCTGACCACAATGGCTGCAATTACCGCGAGTCAGACGTTCCTCACCACGACAGCCCCCTTCCCCGCCCCGTCCCAGCTGGGCCTGCATAGCCGCGGCGGCGTCGAGGCTGGCGGCCTCGAGGCTGGCTTCCTCGAGGCTGGCCCTGAGGTCGTCGCCGAGGTCGCGCGCGGGCACGCAGTCAGGGAGGTCGCGTGCAGCCGCCGGCCTGCTTGGCGGATGGGTCAGGAGTGTGCCTCTCCGTGTCCTATAGAGCGCGCACGGCTTCGGCGTCTGCGTGCCAAGAAGGAGACGCGGCTCTCGTCCTGCGCAGTGCAGCGCGCCCCGGGGAACGCCGCAGGCTGAGGCCCCACATCATCAGACCTGACGCGAGGCGCTGCCTCTTGAGGTGCTTGCTGCGCTGCTGGTGCTTGCCGTCGCTTGCGGCTCATGCCGGCGAACCCCGGCAGTTTCAGAACAGCGTCTTTGCGCAGATGCGCTTGCGACCCATCCTGGGTGACTCATGCAATGTTTGTTCGTGGCGCCGGCTCCCGGGACTTCGGCCTCCCCCCAGACCAGCTTTGCGCCGCGGATATCATGGCTCGACGGCCCCTGGGGGCTGGGAGACGGCCCCCCCAGAGGCTCCCAAAAAGTCACACACGAGTGCCGCTTCGTTTTTGTTTGCGGCGCCCGAATCTGAGGGGAGGCGGGCGGAAGCGGGAAAGCGGGTGTCTCGTCTCCTGTAGTCTAGATGGGGTCCGAGTAGATGGGGTCGGAGGATCGCGACGCATCGCCGATGCATCGCTGGTACGGCTCGATGAGGGGCCCGATTTGCTGCACGTCGACGTCGCCGATGTATCGCCGGAGTAGCCGATGCATCGCCGATGCGTCGGCGATGCATCGCCGATGCATCGGCGATGCGACGCCATCCTCCGACCCCATCTTCTCCGACCCCATCTGTAGTAGGCCTCTGAAGAGGGAGAGTGCGTGGTCGACGGCAGCGTTCGCCGAATTCGAGTGCCTCTACGGCCGGGCCCCCGGAAGGGTGGTGGAGTGAGGCGGGGAGATTCAAGCGGTGGCGAAGCGTCCTGGCTCGCCTGTAAGCTATAAGCCCACCAAGCGATGTTCTAAGAACCTTTTGTGGCTTCTACGAGATGTTCTTGGAACATTTCTGGCTGGGACGGTCTTGTTTTAACACATCGGGTTTATAATCTAAGAATTTTGTGTTGTTGTTATTAGAGCACTTCTGGGTTCTAAGAACATTTCGTAGTAGACCTATAGGCTATGCCGGGACGGTCGGTCCCTGCTCAAAGGAGGGAAGATGGGTGGCTCTGGGAGCCGATGCCGCGAATCGGGCCGGACGAAAGGGGGGCATAGGGAAAGGGGGGGGTACGAAATCTGCTGCACGCAGCTGGTGTCGGCCCCACCGAGGGGCCCATTCCTCGATATATGGGCGCCTCCGGCGCCGGGAGGCGCTGGGAAAATCAGCTGCGTGAGCTGATTCTCAACCCCCCCCTTTGCTATCCCCCTCTTTTGCTGGGCCCGAGCGAAGGGCAGGCGCGGCATCTTGAGAAAAAAACACGCTTCTCGAGGCGCGGGTCCTCCGCGGTGTCTCTGGGGCCCCAGGCTGGGCTTTTAAGTCGGGCCTGTCCCTCTACAGGGGGGATATTCAAAAATAGTCTGGGGACCATTTGTCTTACTATTTTCGAGCATTTGGGGATTATTTTTGGAGTATTCTTAATTTTTCTCAAAAAATCCCCCTGAGGGGGACAAGCCCGACCTGAGGCTTGGCCCAACACGCTGGGTGTGACAAAATGCAGCGCCCGGATCTCAGGACTGCTTGGATTCGGATTCGGAGATTGGTGGCTCGCTTCCACTGCACTTGAGAGAGCGTCTTGAGGAGGGGAGGGAGGGCGATGGAGGGGAAGGTAGGGAAGCGGGGGAGGGAGGATGGAGGAGGTAGGAGGGCGGAGGGAGGGGAAGGCCGAAAAGGAGGAGGACCAGTGCAAACCCAAGACGCATCAGCGATGTTGCAATGACTCCTCCCTCCAAGTTTCGTCTTCCTAGGTCCCTGCCAGAATTTGTTTATCATCATTGCGGCCCGCAACCCCATCGGAGGACAACCATCTTAGAATCTTCAGTGGTGCGATGACATTTTCCTGGGGACTGCAACGTCGGCAATTAACGCGACTGCAGTCTTGACGATTCAAGATCGTGCCAGCACACTTCGCCTGGGACTTGAACACTGCGAATCCACATGACTGTTACGTCTGGACAATCCTAGACTGCGCCGAGACACGATTCCTGGGAATTCAACCATACGAATGTTTGACGTCCCCGCAAACTCTTGAGACGAACGTGCGCGGCGGTAAGGCGAGAGCCATACTTTGAAGATGGGCCGCCCTACATCTTCGAAACTGCTGCGAACTTTGAAAACCGAGGGTGCGCGGCGATAAGGGTGACAGCACCATTTTGAAAAGGACCCCCCTTCCACGCGTGGAGCTGTGGCAGTTGTCGAGCTGCAGGACCATGAACGGTGACAAAGCCTCCGGCGAAACGCAAAGACCGCCCGACCGACGCGTCTGGAGTTGCGACGGGGAGGTGTCATTTATGATGAAAAGGGATGGAGGAGGAGGAAGAGAAGGATGAAGAGGAGGAGTAGGGGGAGGAGGAATAGGAGGAATATGAGGAGGAAGAGGAGAGGAGGAGGCGGAAGAGGAGGGAGGAGGAGGATGAGGAGGCGGAAGAGGAGGGAGGAGGAGGAGGAGGACGAGGAGGAGGAGGAGGAGGAAGAGGATGAAGAGGAGGAAGAGGAGGAGGGGGAGGACGAGGAGGAAGAGGAAGAGGAGGAAAAGGAGGAAGAGGAGGAGGTGGAGGAGGAGCAGGAAGAAGAGGAGGACCCCCCGAAGGTCGAGCAGGTGCTGCCGCAGACCGTGTACCCGCTGCCCGGCGGCGGCGGCGCGCAAGGCCACCCCCTTCCCCCGCCGGTCCTTGCGGGCGGTGCGTGGCCGGTAACGGGCTCAGCCCAAGCGTTAAGTCGGGCATGTCCCTCTACAGGAGGGATATTCAATAATACTCCAACAATAGTCTGGGTACGATGTGTTGACTATTGTTGAGAATTTTTGATTATTTCTCTTTTCTTTTCCTTTTTGTTTGTTGCAAAAAAAAGTCCCCCTGCAGGGGGGCAGGCCCGACCTAGCCCAAGCGGGGATCAGCCAGAGCGCCAGGATCCTGCAGGACTTTGCAGGGCCAGATTTGGGCCGAGCCGGGCGTGGAAGCCGCTCTCGCGGAGGTGGGCTCACATCGGCTTGTAGCAGGGTTGCGGATCTTTGCTCGTAGGTCGTTGAAGGTTGGCATTCTTGTGAATGCAGATCCCAATCGATTTCAAGTGCCTTCCTACTTCAATCATCGTTCTGATTTTGCTTCGTTAAATCATTCTATGGGAGGGCCGAACCCAATCTACTTGATCCGCCTTCCTACTTCATGCTGGTTACCCTCTTCTTCCGACCGACGTATAACGGATGCCCTGCACTTTGGGAAGCGGTTTCACGAGCAGGGGGACATTTCCGGCAAGCGCCCAGACCTCCAGGGGTAAGTCGGGCCTGTCCCTCTACAGGGGTAAGTCGGGCCTGTCCTCTAAAAAAATCGCCTGGGTATAATTTTTTGAGTAATTCGGGCATTTGTTTTTGCATTTATTCCAGTATGTTTTAATTCCCACATGTTTAGTGGGGTTCTGGTTTTCTTCACTGCCGCGCCGCACCCGCGTCTCACCTCCTCCCTCTCCTCCTCCTCTCCCTCCTCTTCATTCCTCCCTCACCCACAGCACAGCACAGCACAGTTCCCCACATGCTTCGTGGGGTTATGGCTTTTCCCCACATGTTTCGTGGGGTTCTGGTTTTCTTCCCTGCCGCGCCGCACCCGCGTCTCCTCACCTCCCCCCTCCCCTTCTCCTTCTCTCTCTCTCTCTCACACACCTCACTCTTCCCCTCCCCCTCACAGCACTGCTCAGCACAGCTCAGCTCAGTTCAGCTCAGCTCAGCACGGCACAGCTGAGCACAGCTCAGCTCAGCTCAGCACAGCACAGCACAGTACAGCACGGCACAGCACAGCACAGCTCACCGCACAGCAGCACAGCACAGCACAGCATAGCACACAGGGCATTCCTTCGACGCCACAGGGGGTGCGCTGGGGGTGGGGGCCCTATGCGTTGTAGGCTCCCAGGGCGTTGCAGGCGTGGCATTTCCTCGACACCACAGGGGGTACGCTGGGGGTGGGGGCCCTATGCGTTGTAGGCTCCCAGGGCGTAGCAGGCGTGGCATTTCCTCGACGCCACAGGGGTGCGCTGGGGGTGGGGGCCCTGCTCCCAGGGCGTGGCAGGCGTGGCATTTCCTCGACGCCACAGGGGGTGCGCGCTGGGGGTGGGGGCCCTATGCGTTGTAGGCTCCCAGGGCGTGGCAGGCGTGGCATTTCCTCGACGCCACAGGGGGTGCGCTGGGGGTGGGGGCCCTATGCGTTGTAGGCTCCCAGGGCGTGGCAGGCGTGGCATTTCCTCGACACCGCAGGGGGTGCGCTGGGGGTGGGGGCCCTATGCGTTGTAGGCCCCCAGGGCGTGGCAGGCGTGGCATTTCCTCGACGCCACAGGGGGTGCGCTGGGAGGTAGGAGGAGGAGGTAGAGGAGGAGGAGGAGGAGGAGGAGGAGGAGGAGGAGGAGGAGGAGGAGGAAGAGGAGGAGGAGGACGGGGAGGTGGGGCAGCAGCAGCAGAAGCAGCAGCAGCAGAAGCAGCAGCAGGAGGAGGAGGACACCGAGGAGGAGAAGGAGGAGCAGCAGCAGAAGCACCGATGGTACAGATGGGAAATAACATAGGTATGTGAGGTTCCTCGGTAGCGTAATTTTTCGTCGAAAATCCCCCTGTAGGGGGACAGGCCCGACTTAACTCCAGGGGCCCACGCACTTGAGAAAATTGCAGCGCCGCGCTTGGCTTTGGGCCTGGCGGCCGCAGTGTGCGGTCGTCGTTCGTCGACGGCGCGAGGCGGAATACCCCGGGGAGCATCGGGGCATTTGTTCCTGGCGGCCCCGATGTGCGGCCGTCGTTCGTCGAAGACGCGAGGCGGGCTACAGTCAACCCGCAGAGTAAGGATGCGCGACAAGGATGCAAGGGCCTTGGACGCCCATTTCGAAGCTTCCTGAGCGGGGCGCGGCCAACGACAGTGTCCAAGGATGGACCCAGGAAGCAAGGATGCAAGGGTACCCTTGGGAGGGATGCCTATCCTTACTCTGCGGGTCGACTGCACCCAGGGAGCACCAGGACCCCTTGGGCGCTGTGCACCTGTCGTTCGTCGAAGATGGGTCTTTCGGGGCCAGGCGGCCGCCAGGGCCCTTGGGGCCCGGGCGCCGCGACGTGCAGTCGTCCTTCGTCGAAGACGCGAGGCGGGGCTTGGCGCCCGCGGCGTGAAGGATTCGCGAGGTGGGCCGGGAGCTTCATTCTTTGAGCCTAACATCACCATTCTGTCGGGCGTGGAGAAGCCAAGAGACCTGCACCTCAGCTGCATCGTCGGTCACGGTCAGGAGGATTCTAGGGTGTTGGTGCAGACCTAGAGCAGGGGACGAGTGACGTTTTGGCTGTTCATAGCGTGGCATTGGCGCATGGTGTCGCCGTCGGTTTCTGTCGCCGTACTTCCCACACTGTGATTTTTCACAACGTCGATCCCCAGAGGTCTTGATCCATTCCCTGGGACTTGTGTTTCCTCTTGGGTCGTTTGCTGACTCTCCCGAGGCCCCGCGCGGGCCGCCGCGGCCGAAATCAGCGAAACTTTCCGTCGTGTGTGTGTGCGTGTGTTTTCGCAACGCGGAGGTAGGCGTCTGGGTAATTCTCGTCGTGAACGCTATGTTTGCCAACTGCCACCGTCATGCTCCTAAGGGGTCGGCCCTCTCAGGCGTCCAGTACCACGACTTGCTGGCCGTGCTCGTGAGCGCCATGCAGGGCATGTCCAGCGAGATGGAGTCTCTGCAGCCCAGGCCTCCGTCGTCGCCGTCGTCGAGGTTCGAGGTACCTGGCACCCAAATACTTCGAACATCGAGACCTTCAGCAGATATACCGTACCTATCGTTATCTTCGGTTGTTCTTGCGTACCGTGAAGAATTTTGAGTAGCATGATGGACATCGTACCCTAAAACGGAATCAACGATCCAGTCCCAGAACACATGTATGTTCAGATTGTTCTGGGGCCCATAGGGGACTTCAGGGACATCCAGGGAGTCTGCCATAGAGACGTCGCGGGGGTCGCCATCGTCGTTATTGCCGTCGTCCCGTTGCTGCGGACCGCCAACGTCGCCATCGCTGTGCTTGCCGTCGTCCCCGTCATCGTGGGCGTGTTAGCACTCATCAGCAGTGGGAGCATGATGTTTTTATGTTTGTGCCAGAGGGCGGTGGCGGCATCTCCAACGGCAGCGGCGGCAGCAGATGCGCGGTGGTAATGATCGAACGATGGTGGTGGCATCGACAGTAGATGTGACAGGGGGAGGTTTCGATACGCCGCCGATTGGATATGGTCCAGGGAAGGAGGGGTAGAAAGAGGGAGAGAAGAGAGAGTGAGCGAGAGAGAGAGAGAGAGAGAAAATGGCACTTCTAATGACAATGGGGATGATAATGATAATGGGGGGAGAGGGGGAGAGAGAGAGAGAGAGAAAAACAAACCAGAGGAGACAGGCACAGAGTCAGAGAACGAGAGGGCGGGAGGCAATGATAGGTCTTGCTGCTCAGTCCTCGCCACTGCAGTAGTGGCGGTGATAGTATTAAAGGGAAGTGGCGGTAAACGTCCTGGTGGCAGCGGTGGCAGCAGTAGCTCAAGTGTAGTACGGGCAGTAGTTGTAGTTGGGATCCCATCTCATCGAAACCAACCACAGACGCAGTGGCAGTATCAAGAGCAGCAAAAGTAGCAGCAGCGCCAGCAGAAGTACCGTCGGTCGTAGTCGTCCTTGGTCGTCTTGCCTGTCGACGCCATTATGGTGGTGGTGAGGCGCACGTGGAGGGAGAGTGGCATGAACGAGGAGGACGAGGAACGCGCGGAGGAGGAGGACGATGGGGAGTGCGCGGGGGAGGAGGACGCGGAGGAGCGCGCGGAGGAGGAGGGGGAGGAGGACGACGAGGAGAAACGCGCTGAGGAAGCGGACGAAGAGGAGGAGGAGGAGGAAGAGGAGGAGGACGTGGAGGAGGAGGACGAGGAGGAGTGCGCGGACGGAAGCAAGAGGAGGAGGAGGAGGATGAGGAGGAGGAGGAGGGCGCGGAGGAGGAATGGGGATGACCGCACTAGGAGGTTGCCGCACACCGCGGGCGCGGGAGAGGCGTGGCTCTTGGTGTCGCATGCGCGCGGCGCGCGGCCCTCACCGCAGCAGTAAGGCGGACGCGGAGATGGAGCGGAGGGGAGCAGGTGGAGCGCGAGAGTCAGCATCTGGGCTCCTAGATGGGGTCGGAGGATCGCGCCGCATTGCCGATGCATCGGCGATGCGGCTCGATGTGGAGCCCAGTTTTCTCCACGCCGTCGTCGCCGATGCCTTGCCGATGCCGCCGATGCATCTCCGATGCGGTGCGATTCTCCGACCCCATCTACTCGGACCCCTATTTGGGAGGTTTTACATCAGCAGGCAGGGGGCAGGGGCCTTGGCATCGCTCGGACGTGCGCACTGTTCACTTGGCGAGGACACTCGAGGAGCCGCCTGGATCATGGAGCTAAACTAAGAAGACCGCGAAACAGACAAGCACACGGGGAGTGGACGTCGGAACGACGGCGAGGGGCAGGAGCGGGGGGAGCACCCGATCGGGAAGGGTGGCAGAGAGGGGCAGGGAGGGCACAGGGAGCGGGAGGGCCGAGGAGGCCCAGGAGCAGCACGAGGATCGGACCAAGAAGGCGGGGGGAGGGGGAAGGCGGGGAGGGACAGGAGGAGGAGGAGGAGGAGGAGGAGGAGGAGGAGGAAAAGGAGGGGGGAAAAGGAGGAGGATGAGGGAGGAGAAGAAGGAGGAGGACGAGGAGGAGGAGGAGAGGAGGAGGAGGACGAGGAGGAGGAGGAGGGACGAGGAGGAGGAGGAGGAGGAGGAGGAGGAGGAGGAGGAGGAGGCGGGACGAGGAGGGGGAGGAGGAGGAGGGACGAGGAGGGAGCGGAGGGACGAGGAGGACGAGGACGAGGACGAGGAGAAGGAGGAACCGCTCGTCGTACGCACGCACGCACGCACGCACGCACGCACGCAGGCACGCAGGCACGCACACACACTTACACACTTACACACTTACACACACACACACACACACACACACGCACGCACGCACGCACGCACGCACGCACGCACGCACGCACGCACGCACGCACGCACGAACGCACACCCATACGCACGCACACACATGCACACTCCTTTGCAAACGCACGCACGCACGCACGCACGCACGCACGCACGCACGCACGCACGCACGCACGCACGCACACACACACACACACACACACACACACTCTAGACCCCCCCCTCGGAGGCCTCCCGAGCCGCAGAGCGGGGCCAAATCTAGCAGCGTGGCCGGAGTTGTCTCCTGCCTCTGCGCTCCCCCCCAGAGTTACGGGGGTCCATGCAGGCGGGGGCTAGACAGAGCGATGGATCTTGAAGGATTCTGCAGAGCAAAGGGTGCACTGACCAGGGCTTGGTCGCAGGATCCCGCATGTTCTTGCAGGATCTTGCGGAATCCTGCAAAGCTCGACTGACCCTGGTTTGCGTTGACCCAGGTTAGTACATTTAATTCGGCAATGTCCCTCTACAGGAGGGATGCTCATGCTTCATTAAAAAGTGGGGACATGTTTCGTGTTCTTTCGAACGCTTTAGGTTATTTATCAACGTTTGAAGATTTTGTCTTCCAAGATCGCCTTGTAGGAGGATATGACCGACCTAACAGTATATCCCCGAAGGGCCGGCCTCTTGGTCAGCGCCAGCAAATCCAGAGCCGAAGTTGCGGAGCGGCCTCGACGCTGTCAAGAATATGTTGTAGGGCGCTGGTGTACTGCGCAGCTTCAGGTCCCCACTCCAACGACGCAGTGGCGGCGTGCAGTCAACGCGCAAAGTAATGATGAACGACCTTCCCAAGGATGCCGTTGCATCCCTCCCCTTTCGGCCCATTCTTGGCCACTTTCGCTGGCCGCGCCCCGCTCGAAAGGGTTTTGGCATGGCCCTCCAAGGCCCTAGCATCCTTATCGTGCATCCTTATGATACGGGTTGACTGTACGTCGCCGACTCTGCCAGCATCCGGCTGATACCGCCTCGGACGCCTCGAGCCTCGAAGTCTCGATCCTCGATCGATCCTAAATCCGGTCACGATGTAGGATCGATCGATTGATCGATCCTAAGTCCTCAATTCGGTTCCCTGCCTCTTCCGCGGGGTCCCTCCCGTCTCGCGTTTTTTGGTTTTCCCTCCAGCGGCTCGGATCGTGACCCGCCTAGGCCCTGGGGCTCGCGGCCTGGGCCCCCGAGGCTTGGGTCGTGAGGCCTATGACAGGTTCGTTTCGTGTCGACTGCGACCCAGCCGCGGGTGTTCAAAGTTGAACGCCGCCAGTGGCCCAACCTCGGCCATTTTAGTCAAATCCATGCTAAGGACGCGTTCCCTCATCAAGGCTATTGTTTCTTGCATGCATGTTTTTTCGGCCCGTCCTGAGCCGATGTTGACATCCAATGAGGTCGCAACGGTGAATGAGAGCACCAAGGTCTTGTTTGGAAGCTTCCCTGTGCATCCTTACCATGGACTGTGACTGTGTGGAACGGCCTGGCGATCGCAAGACCGTTGGCCGTTCCAAGTTGCAGGACCCACGCCGTGTCGGGAGCCAACGCCGAGATCGCCATGACACGAACCTGCGGTGGGACCCGGCGCCTGGCCCCACGGGCCTGGGCCTCGCGGCCCGGGCCCCATTGGACGTGTGCCGTGGGGCCCGAGCCCCGGACGCCTCCGCCGCAGGCCAGCGTTTCGAACTCCTCCTCCTCCTCCTCCTCCTCCTCCTCCTCCTCCTCCTCCTCCTCCTCCTCCTCTCCCCAGACCGTGGCGAACCGCGAGATCTGACACGTCCAAAACATGCAACCTCACCCCTGGCGGGTGGCAATGGGGGTGGACCCAAACGGGGGGGGTGAAGACATGGGCCTTGAAGGGTTGGGTAATCGCTGGCTCCAAAGAGGGGGGGCCCTCTCGGGCTCTCTTCTTCACGTCCAATGCGGGCCACCCCCCACTATACCACCCGCCCGAATCATAGGAGAAATACGGCCCGAGCCCGATCTCGCTGGGGCGTGTTTCAGAGCCAGATCGTCAACCTGTGGTGGGGGGCCCAGAGGCTGCAGCAAATCACGTGCCGGCACGTCTCTACACTGTATACTGTTTCTCCAACATGCACAAACATTTGCCACACATGTTTCAATTATTTCTGGGTGCTCGTGTTTCTCGCCACCCTCCCAGAGCATCAGCAGCACGACAACAACACTTGCATGAACACATCGACACTGCAGCGGACCAGCCCCTGACCGCCAAGGGGTTCGAGACGATCTTGAACCACCGCCTGGACCCCATCAAGCAATACATACAAGCTATCCAAACACATGGCGCATCACAAAAAGGATGTGAAAGACGATGTTAACATCATCGATAACGACATCGACGAACTAACCACACGAGTCGGCCTACTAAAAGCAAATGATTGTTCCCGACCGCCTTCGGCACGGTGTGCATCCAGAGCGGCCGTGGATACCGATACGCATGCGAAGCTCACACAGTTTGAACGTGAAATTGCCCGATTCCGGGCGCCAGGAGACGAACCTACAGGCGATGGCGACAGCAAGAATATCCTCATTGCGGTGGTCGGCAACCGCGATGGCTTCCCCTCTATCGAAGATGCTTCCACATGGTTGGAGACGAAAGTTTAGAGATTGGGGGTTCCAAGACACGCGAAGAGACAGTCGAAAGGCAAGTTCGAGAACACCGCTTTCTGCGAGCTCGGGGCCACAGAGGCTCTCGAGATACGGCCGCGGCGCAAGTCGGAAAGGGGAAGCTGCACCGGAAGAGTAAGCTATTGTTAGGCTCCCCCGGACCACCAGCCGCTAGCCCGAGCAGCTCGCGACATCTGCTTTGGCTTATGGTGCTTCCCTCCATAGCACAATGGGCATCGAGTATACCGCTCGAGTTGCAGGCTAAAACCCTTACATGGTGGAGGCGGGAGCCAATCTCGCCCTCACAGTACAATATGATAGACAAACAGTCAAAACAAACAAATCACATCGACACACAATTGGGATACATGGACAGGGCTGCGCGACCACCCAGACCTCAAACAACTATTGTCGGTTTGCGATGGCATTGCGGAGGGGGCATATCGGGGGATGCAGGGCGCATTCAAAGGTAGCCGACAATATGGAACACGGCAGGTGCTGACCCGCACCAGCACCAGAACCGACGCTACCGGCTTCGGTCGTGACCGCTCATTTTTGGACCAGCCAGGCGAGGGCAAAGTTACCGCGATTGGGCATGGGAATACCCACGCGCCCAGGCATGGCAAACATATCTACGTCACGATTGTTTCACCACCTCCAGTTCCGCGAACTTTGACAAGCTGTTTTTTTATCACGCGCTGGACCAACGAAGCATATGGAACCTGGAGTGTAAGAGGGCTTACATACATCAACCCAGTTGAACTCATAGAACACATTGCCAACTATGATAATGACGTTCTTTGCACCCAGGGGACTAGGAAGCCGAACGCAGAAGTGCAACTTGCAAATGACTACCACATTAGTGTTGGCGCTTCGCGTATCCTTACCAGCCCATCCACAATCGACGCCCAGGTGAGTTGAGACGTTCAGCGAAGTGTAGGAGCAAAGAGGGGGACAGCCGTCACCGCACGAGGCAGAAGGACGATGGATGAGGGAAGAGGGATAAGGATGATGAACTTGCTGATGAGGAGGAACAGGAGTAGGAGGACGAGAAGGAGGAGGAGGAGGAGGAGGAGGAGGCGGACGAGGAGGGGGAGGACGAGGACGAGGAGGAGGAGGAGAACGGCGAGGATACCGTGGAGGAGTACGAGGGGGAGGAGCAGGACGAGGACGAGGGGGAGGAGGAGGAGGAGGAGGAGGAGGAGGAGGAGGAGGAGGATAAGGAAGATGAGGACGAGGACGAGGACGAGGACGAGGAGGAGGAGGTGGGGGAAGGGGAAGCGGGAGGAGGAAAAGGAGGAATAGTCGGATGAGGTGGAGGAAGGGGAACAATAAGCAGGATTAGCAGCATTGGCGCAACCAGGCTCCCATGAACGCGAGGGGGCCAAACATTGGGCAGCCTCAGTAGGCGTCGAGCCTGGGCTGCCCTCGGCCGCAGAACGGCAAAAGCAGGAAGGCGCCCCGTGCCGCGGGGGGCCCCCAGCGGACCCCAGCAGCCCCCACGAATAGAGCAGCTAGGGCCGACGAAATCCCAGGGCGGTGCGGACCGCACCGTATGCGCCGTGCGGCGCACCGCCTTGAGGGCCAGGGGCCCCGCGCGACAGCAGTCGGGCCCCCGCCTCCCGCAACCTTCGCGCCCACAGCGCTGGCGAGGGGTGTTTTCGCGCCGCGATTGCAGGCGTGTGGGACCCTCCTTCGCGCGCTGCACCCATCGCGCCCTCGGAGCAGGCGATGGGCGGCGCGCCGCAGGCCCGAGGGAGCCCGCGCCGGCCCGCCCCCCGAGGGGACCCCAGGAGAAGGAGCGACGCCAGGCAGGACGAGCCACAGGGACCCCGAGCCAGGGGGGCCTGGCAACGGGGGGCATCCCGAGCCCGCCACACCAGGTGCCCCACCCCCCTTTAGGGGAGGGACCCCCAGGGGGCCTGGGCGCCCAAGCCCCCCCGCCACCTTCTGCCAGTCCTGGGGCCGTATCCCGCCGATACAGGCGGCACCGACCTCCCGCCACTTCCGCTGGCGGGGGCTCCCCGGCTATCCCGATGTGTTCACCGGGTCCCCTGGCGTATGCGGGGGGGGAGGGGAAGGAGGAGGAAGGGGAGGAGGAGGAGGACCACTGGAAATTCAAGAGTCATCAACGATGTTGGAATCAACCCTCCTTCCAAGCTCCCGCTTCACAGGCCCCTACAACGGTTCAATTCTATTTAGGGAACTGCCTCGTTGGAAGACAGCAATTTGAAGATCCTGAAGCGTATCAAAACACTGTTCTCGGGATTTCAACGCCACGTGTCACCTTGAGTGGTGCGTCTTGACGATCCAGAATCGTGCCAGAACGTCATGTTGGGGACTTAACACAGCGAGTCAACATCACCGTTGCGCCCGCATGAGAACCCGTGAAACTTTTGAAACTTTAAACAACGAGTGCACGCGGCGTTAAGGCGAGAGCCACATTTTGAAAACGGCCCTCCCTCAGTCCGCGAAGCTCTTGCGAATTTAAACACGAATGTGCGCGGCGCGAACGCGAAAACCACATTTTGAAAACGGCCCGCCCTCAATCCGTGAAGCTCTTGCAACTTTTAACAACGAATGTACGCGGCGCTAAGGCGAGAGCCACATTTTGAAAACAACCCGCCCTCAATCCGTGAAATTATTGCATCCTTTTTTATTACAAGAGAAAGAGAAATAGAGAGAGAGAGAGAAAGAGAGAGAGAGAGATAATGTGCGCGGCGCTAAGGCGAGAGCAGCACTTTGAAAGCGAGACGCCCTTCATCTGTCAAGCTGTTGCCATTGTTTAAGCTTCAGAGTCAGAGGTGGTGAGGAAGTCTCGGCCGAAACGCTCGGCCCGCCCTAAAAACTGGCCTCGGGGCGGACAGGGAGGAGTTATCTATAAGGAGACGTGCCAGAGGCTTCTAGAATGCCTCTCGGAGTTTCTTCGGATGTCTTGAGGAAACCTTGTGGAGGCCCCTTGGGGCGTTTTGGGGGCCTGTTGGCAGCCGCAGGTGCGTCTTTGAGCGTCTTGGGTGTCTCGGGAAGCGAACCTCTTCGGCCTTGTTGGGGGTCTTTGGGGAGCCTCTTGGATGCTTCTTGGGGCTTCCTGGGCGCCTCTTGGTGCCTTGTTGAGGCGCTATTGGGAGCCTTTTCGGAAGTTCTTGAGGGCATCTTGGAGGAGATAGATCGAAGAGGGGGAGAGCGTCAAGTAGGGCCCCCTTCTGTAGCGCCTAAGATCGCCTCTGGTGGGCGCTCTTGGAGCGCCCTGGGGCGCTCTTGGGGCCGTCTTGGGGCTCTGTTGGGCCTCTCTTGGGGCCCTCTTGGGCTCTTCCTCTTGGAGCCATCTTGAGGCTTCGGAAGGCCATCGAAAGCAAAAAGGCGAGAAGACAACATTCACTGATTCCATTTCGGTTGTTGAAAGCTCTTGGCCTCTTGGCGGTCTCCTGGGGAGGCTCCGTGGCCACTTGGAGCCGTCCCGGAGCCTCTTGGAGCCTCTTGGGAACCAGTTTGAGCCATCTTGGGCCATCTTGAGCCATCTTGGAGGTCACCGTGGGCTCTCTGAGGCCCTCTTGGAGCTATATTGGGCCATTTTGGACGCCCCAACCCCTCGCGAAACGCCCCCTCCAGGTCCAGAGGAGGGTATAAGGGGGAGGGGTAGACCCCCCCGAAGGGGAAGAGGGACTGGTGGAAGGGGAAACAGATGAAACAACCTACGCCCAGAGGGCTGGTGGGATTACTTTCAGTCGTCTCCTCTCCACCCGTCGGGATCTGCATGTAACCCCTCTCCATCCTCTCCATCTTGCCCCAGTAATGGTGCGAATGGTGAATCTGGGCCATGACAGAAACGCGCATGTGTTGTCCTCCTGCTGGTTGCCCGTCAGCAGGTCGCGAACTGCAGTGCCAGCCCCCTGGGTGGCCCGTAGCCCCTGTGGAGGGGTCTGTGACAGCACAGCCTCCAGCTCCTTCTCGAGGTTCAGCGTGGAGCGGCTGCCAGACATCGCGGCGCGCTCGCGAAAGCAGGAACCATCAAAATTCTGGCTTACCCGATTCGCTAACACGAGAGTCGAACATTGGCGCTCGGATCACGAGTAGACATTAGAAGTGTAATTACATACATGATGTGTTTGGGTCTGACCCAATCCTGTCTCCTGCGTCGTCCCTCTCGGAGCCCAGAGTGCCAAGGATGTCTCAAGCGAAACGTGCCAGACCACTTCGCGCGCAGCATCTCAGAACCCAGAATTGCGCGAGGATGTCTCAGGCGAGACGACCAGACCACCTCTCGCGCGGCATCTCGGAGCCCACAGTTGCCAGGATGTCTCGGGCTGGACAACCTAGCGCGCGGCATCTCAGATATCAGAATTGCGAGGATGTCGTTGGCGAAATGGGCCAGACCACCTCGCGCGCGGCAGCTCGCAGCTCAGAGCTGTGAGGATGCCTCAAGCGAAACGGGCTGGACCACCTCACGCGCAGCATCTCGGAGCCCACAGTTGCGAGGATGTTTCACGCGAAACGAACTGGACCACCTCGCGCGCGGCATCTCGGATATCAGAACTGCAGGGATGTCTCAGGCGACACGCACCAGACCACCCCGCGCGCGGCATCTCAAAGCCAAGAGTTACGAGTACGTTTCAGACGAAACGCGCCGGACCAACTCTCGCGCGGAACCTCGAAGATCAGAGTTGCGAGGCTGTCTTAGACGAATCGCGCCAGACCACCTCTCTCGCAGCATCTCGGAGCTCAGAGTTGCGAGGATGTCTCAGGCGAAATGCACTGGCCACCTCGCTCGCGAAATCGCGGAGTCCTGAGTTGTGAGGATGTCTCAGGCGAAACGCGCCGGACCACCTTTCGCGCAACATCTCGAAGCCCGGAGTTGCAAGGATGTCTTAAGCGAAACGCGCCGGATCACCTCTCGCGCAGCATCTCGGAGATCCGTATTGCGAAGATGTCTCAGGCGAAACCCGCCGGATCACCTTTCGCGCGGCATCTCGGAGCTCTGAGGTTCGAGGATGTCTCAGTCGAAACGCCCAATCCCAGCCATCTCGGAAACGAGAATTGTGAGGATATCTCAAGCGAAATGGCCTGGACCACACTATTTGTTTTAAGGATGTCTCTGCTTTCCTTTCTCTGGACCGTTACTAGCTTCTACCACAACAGCGCCCCGTTCAGACAGCTATTTGGGGAATGACTGAACCAACATTGGGGTTTCATAGGGAATTGAAAACCTCGATCTTAACATCCTTATGGGAACTCAGGCCTTGGAAGGATTTCGACACGCGCGCGCGCGACGACGCGTGCGTGTGGAGTTTGTCGTGTCGTTTGCTAGGGAGTATTGGATAATGGTCTTTTGTCATGAGCATAGTATTAGCTGACAGGGAGGAGGGGGTGCTATAACGGGATTCCCTGTGATGGTCTGAATCCATTTGAAATGTGAACGATGAATCATCATCACATGCAATTGGCCAGTGTCCCAATGGGTGTCGATCATTCCAGGGGGGAGGGTAGTAGGGTTGTTCGCTCTCTTTGTAGAATCGAGAATAGGTTGCAATCGACTGCAATCGATTGCTATGCCATCGATTGCGTTGCAATGCGACAGTTTTTATTCCAACGGTGCGGCGGCGACGGGCGGCGACGAGGCGGGGACGGGCGGCGACAGCGACAACAAGCGTGTCGACAGACACCCAGTCGCAATGGCGCGGCGACGGACGACGGCGACGGGCGGCGACGGCGACAAAGAGAGCGGCGACCGACAGCCAGACCCAGAAGCAGCGGCGACGGACGGCGGCGACGGACGGCGACGGCGACACCAAGCCGGCCAGACTGACACCAAGGCATAGTTCCTCTTAGAACAAGTAAGAGCCCCTAAGTGCGAGCATTGTTAGGGGAATGCTTGTTTTACGCTTTTCGCCTCCGCTACGCATGCGAGGCCCACAAGGCCCCGAGATGCCCCCCAGAGGCGCCCCAAGTGGCCCCAAAGAGTCGTCCGAGAGGCCCCCGAAGAGCTTCCACGAGGCGCCCAAGAGGCCCCAAGGAGGCCCTAAGATGCCCCAAGAGCCGCCCGCAAGAGGCTTCCAGGAGGACCCCACGAGAAATCAGAGAAACCAGATGAGGAGCAAAGCGGAAGGATGGGGCTGGAGACGCAGGAGGTTGAGAAGGAGGGGGCAGTTGAACGCGGAAGGGAATCCGCAGGAGGCGAAATGAGAGGATGTTTCTCTCATCATCCCTTCCTCCCTTATACCTCCCTCCTCATCCTTCTTTTCCGCTGCGTCCAGTTCCCTCCTCCCTTTTCCTCATCTCTCCTTTACTCCTGCCTCCCTCCCCCTTCTTTCCCTCCTCACCCCTTTCTCGCCCCGCTCCCTGCTTTCACTCAGTTGAAGGGGGGCCTACACACTGCTCATTTCTAAGTATTCGAAAGCTCTAGATTATTCCATCGCTTCGCTCATTCCGCCGGCCCCGGAGCCCTCTTCAGCGCCCCTTGGGGACCTCTTGGGAGCCTCTTGGGTCTCCTTGGCGGCGTTTTGGAAGCCCCCAGGGCCTCTTGGGGGGCTTTGGGGGGCCTCTTGTGGCGGGAGTGGGGGCGTAGTCGATTGCGGCTCCCCCCTCGGAGGCCACGATCCTCTTGAGGGGTGTCGAAAAATGGCCCTCCCCTGGAGTATTCTGGTGGCTTCTCCCGGGACCTTGCCGGGGTACTTTTCGTCCGGGGGCCCCTAGGGGCCGCTCCGCGCGCGCGAACTAGAAATATTGTTAACCAGTTATCGAAGATCTTAGCACGCCTCTGGCCCGTTGGGCAGGCGAATTTTGTTGGAGGGCCAAGATCCTTTCATTTCTAATTGTTCTGTCCTGGGCCTCTTCCTGGCCACCAGGGGGCCAGGAACAATTAGGAACGAGCGCAATTAGAAATGAGCACGATTAGAAATGAACGACGTGTACTTGAAGACAAGGAAATTGGCACACACACACACACACACACACACACACGCACGCACACTTTTGCTGTTTTTTGCCAAGTGCCCCCCCGCCCCCCCTCGCACTCTGGCGTCTGTGCTGGCGTGCCCCACACTGCGCCGCCGCCTCCCCCGTCCCTCCCCCTCCGTTCCCGTCGCCTCCTCCTCCTTCTCCTCCTCTTCCTCTTGCTTCGTTTCCCCATCATTCTCCTGCTCTTCCATCCCGTCCCTGTCTTCTCCTTTTAGGGTCGATTAAGCACATCGCGGAGCATAACGCGTGCTGCAGCAGGATCTGCCGATTTTTGTTTAGAACTTGAGCTCGGAGCTCGCGACATAGTTTTAATGCATGTGTGTATACATCTGCACTATACAGATATGGCAGAATTCACGGCATGCGTTATCACATTCAGGTTAGAGAGCACAGACGACCGCGTGTGTAGTTTGTTGTCTCCCGCCTACCACCACAGCGTTGCCTTTACATTTCCCGCTTCGAACACTGTGTGATGTTTGTCTATTATTTACGCGAGCCCACGGTAGGGGGCGGAACACGTAGTGTTCCACCGTAGTGGCATGTCAGCGCAGGGGTTGCTCAACCAAATGGTACTATCACGTCATCGTCGCATGGCATCGCATGGCGGGCAGACAGAACACCGTTCCCTTTTCGTAGTCGCCAGCCCCCCCCCCCCGGAGCCAGAAACAACACATCAATCCCTCCGGCTCGTCACATGGCGACCCGGTGGGGCAGACAACGCACACATCCTCCCCGACTCGCAGACTGGCTGGCGCGGGTGGCTCGGGCAGGCTGGCCGACCATGCGAGCCCCGACAGTCGGGCCAGGCGGGCCGCCCGCTCGAGTGGATGGACCTTGCTGGGCAGGTCGAGCGGGCCCGTCAGGCATGCAGCTGCGGGCTCGTCTCGGGCCCAGCTCACTGTGTCGCTTCGGAACCACATCAGTTCGGACACAAGCCGCCTCGGACCCGCCCACCCTCGGGCCCAGTTCCTTTCGGACCCAGCTCCGTCTGGCCCCCGTTCCCTTCGGACCGAGCCCCAGTCCGGCCCCGCTCCCCCGCTCGAGCAGGACCCTGTGCTTTCCTCGGAACCGGTTTCCTTCTGACAGGATTTCTACCGTCGCCATGGGGGAACGGGTCCTGAGAGAAACGGGTCCTGAGGCATCTGCCGTTCTCGGGCCCTCGGGGCAGAAAGCGACTCGGGGGGCAGAACTCGTCTGGGGGGAAGGCCCCTCAGGGTTCCAGGCCCGCTCCCCTCGGGACGCACCAGCTCCTCTCGGAGCCGCTTCTTGCCCTCAGACCCAGTCCCCCTCGGACCCGGCCCTCCTCGGACCCGGCCCTCTCCCGGCCTGGCTCCCAAGGGGGCCCACAGCCCCCTTGGGACCAGGCGCCCCTGCCCGAAGGGGGCCTCCCGGCCCGAGGCCGACCAGGTCAGCGGCCGGCGGGGTCCGAGGCCATGGCCAGCTCTGGAGGCGGGCCGCGTCCGAGAAGAGCGTGCCGGCGCGTCCGGAGCCGGCAGGGTCCAGTGCTGGCTGGGTCCGAGGCTCTGGGCGCCCGAGATGTTCAAGCAGCGGCGAAGCGTCCTGGCGTCCCCGTAGGCCTGCCAGACAATGTTCTGAGAGCCGCTTGTGGGTTCCACGAGATGTTCTCAGAACGCTTCTGGCTGGGACTGTCTTGTTTTGTCACGTCGGGCGTACGTTCTAAGAACATTGCTCTTGTTTTTAGAACCGTGCTGGGTTCTAAGAACATGTCGTGGTAGGCCTATAGGAATGCCGGGACGGTTGGTCTTTGCTCAAGGGTGCGGAAAACAATTGGCACGATGCCAAAAAGCACATGTTGTCCAAACCCGACAGCGGCCGCTGTCGGGCAGGCGGATTCTTATCTGCAGTGAGCAGCGTCCGCGGCAGCGCGGGCAGCGAGTTCCGTTCAGAATGAGCAGAAGCTGCTGTTGGGCATCGTACCCATTCTTCCCGTCTCCGCGTTTCCATCGTCCCGAGCAATTGGTTGCCAGGTCCAAAACCGGTCGGGTCCGAAGCTTCTTCGAAAAATTGCCAGTGGCCCATTCGTGGCGTGCTCTTGGGGGCCTCTGGATCCCTGTTGGGGCCAATCCGTACTTTGAGTTCGGTATCATCTGGAGGCCTCAGATGCTCAGATGCCCATCGGGAGCAGGAAAAGCGAGAAAGCGAACATAGCTATTGAGCCAAATTTGCGAATTGCATAGACTTGTGTCGCTCGCGAGGAGGCTCAGGGGTCACCTCAGAGCCACCATCGAGCCTTCTTGAGAACTCTTGGATGCATCTTGGCGGAGGCAATAATTGAGATCTTGGGCCAGCTTGCGCCATCCATCAGGTGCAAGCTTAAACACTCTAATCCCTCGCTGCCCTCCCCGTCCAGATCCCCCGGCAATGGCCAGAAGGAGGGCTAAATCCTCACCGAGGCGGGGGGAACGGGCTGTCTTGAAATAGCTTGCACATTGAATACGATGTACATTCGGAAGATACTATCCGAGTCCTGGTGGGATTTGTGAATAGATAGTGACAATGGTTGTTTCTCTTGCTCATCCTTCAACTTCGATTTGGTTGCATCGACTTCCGCAGCATTGTGGCCTGTTTCGCGCCAGCGCGCCAGGACTGTTGGGCCTGTTTCGCGCCAGCGCGCCAGGACTGTTAGGCATCCCGCGCTTGAAACGCGCAGGGTGCCTCCCACGATGTCAAATGGCCCTGGGCGCCAGGGCAGTCCGTGTGACTTACATTGCAGCATGCACGGGGTGTTCACTGCGTTTTTTCTGGCGGTGATGATACATGAGGCGAGCTGTCATGAGACGCAGAGCTGTGCAAACAACCCCGCAGATTGGACCGATAGTAGAGGGCTTCATTGCGACGACTACGCGGACTTGTGCACGGCATCTGCTGATCAGGTCATGAATCGCCATGCCATCATCGGCTATCCCTCGGATTTGGGGAGCGCAGGCCATTCGGCTGTGCAAGCTTGCTGTATTTGCGGTGGTGGACGTGCAATTCAAGCCGCGGACTCCATGATCAGCAACGACACCTTGACAATCGTTTCCATAACTGGCACCAGGTGGACAAAGATCGCCACCAAGTCTGAGGAGGGCAGGAGGCTCCTTGCCAGCACAACCGTGACGAGTACTAGCTCTATGACCAGCACCATGGCCAGCACTTTGACCTTGACCATTGACACCATGACCAGCACCACTACCCTGATGAGCACCACTGCATCCAGCACTACTACACTGACCACTGACACCATGACCAGCACCACTACCCTGATGAGCACCACTGCAACCAGCACCATGACCTTTACCACTGACACCATGACCAGCACCACTACCCTGATGAGCACCACTGCAACCAGCAACGATACCCCGTTCACTGCCACCATGACAAGCACCAATACATTGACGAGCACAACTGCAACCAGCACCAATACCTTGACCACTGATACCATGACCAGCACCACTACCATGACGAGCACAACTGCAACCAGCACCATGATCTTGACCACCGTCACCATGACCAGCACCACTACCCTGACCACTGTCACCATGACCAGCACCACTACCCTGGCGAGCACCACTGCAACCAGCACCATGACCTTTACCACTGACACCATGACCAGCACCACTACCCTGATGAGCACCACTGCAACCAGCAACGATACCCCGTTCACTGCCACCATGACAAGCACCAATACATTGACGAGCACAACTGCAACCAGCACCAATACCTTGACCACTGATACCATGACCAGCACCACTACCCTGACGAGCACCACTGCAACCAGCAACGATACCCCGTTCACTGCCACCATGACAAGCACCAATACACTGACGAGCACAACTGCAACCAGCACCATGACCTTTACCACTGACACCATGACCAGCACCACTACCCTGACGAGCACCACTGCAACCAGCAACGATACCCCGTTCACTGCCACCATGACAGGCACCAATACACTGACGAGCACAACTGCAACCAGCACCATGACCTTTACCACTGACACCATGACCAGCACCACTACCCTGATGAGCACCACTGCAACCAGCACCATGACCTTTACCACTGACACCATGACCAGCACCACTACCCTGATGAGCACCACTGCAACCAGCAACGATACCCCGTTCACTGCCACCATGACAAGCACCAATACATTGACGAGCACAACTGCAACCAGCACCAATACCTTGACCACTGATACCATGACCAGCACCACTACCATGACGAGCACAACTGCAACCAGCACCATGATCTTGACCACCGTCACCATGACCAGCACCACTACCCTGACCACTGTCACCATGACCAGCACCACTACCCTGGCGAGCACCACTGCAACCAGCACCATGACCTTTACCACTGACACCATGACCAGCACCACTACCCTGATGAGCACCACTGCAACCAGCAACGGTACCCCGTTCACTGCCACCATGACAAGCACCAATACATTGACGAGCACAACTGCAACCAGCACCAATACCTTGACCACTGATACCATGACCAGCACCACTACCCTGACGAGCACCACTGCAACCAGCAACGATACCCCGTTCACTGCCACCATGACAAGCACCAATACACTGACGAGCACAACTGCAACCAGCACCATACCTTACCACTGACACCATGACCAGCACCACTACCCTGACGAGCACCACTGCAACCAGCACCAGTACCCTGTTCACTGCCACCATGACAAGCACCAATACACTGACGAGCACAACTGCAACCAGCACCATGATCTTTACCACTGACACCATGACCAGCACCACTACCCTGACGAGCACCACTGCAACCAGCACCGATACCCTGACCACTGTCATCGTGACCAGCACCATGGCCAGAACAATGACCTTGACCACTGCCACCATGACAAGCACCAATGCACTGACGAGCACAACTGCAACCAGCACCATGACCTTTACCACTGACACCATGACCAGCACCACTACCCTGACCACTGTCACCATGACCAGCACCACTACCCTGACGAGCATACCTGCAACCAGCATCTCTACCCTGACCACTGTCACCATGACCAGCACCACTACCCTGACGAGCATACCTGCAACCAACACCACTACCCTGACCACTGTCACAACGACTAGCAGCACTACCCTGACGTTCACCATTTCAACCAGTACAACTTCCTTGTCCACTGTCACCATGACCAGCACCATGACCACCACCGTGACCTCTACGTTTACCACAACTGGCGCCTCCTCATTGACGAGCTTCACCGCGTCCAGCACTTCTTCCCAGACCAGTGGCTCTACAAGCAGCAGCATTACCTCGACCATGAGCAGCCGTACTACTCTGACCACCGGGACAAGCACCACCAGCGTGACATCTGCCACATTGACGACCAGCACCGCGACTCGCAGTAGCACGACCAGCACCACAACCGCGTCCACTGGCACCGTGACCACAAGCAGCATGACTTCCTCCACTACCGCGCACACCACCACCGCCGCCACGCGTTCCCAGACGAGCACCACTTCCGGGACCATCAGCAGCATGACCAGCACCACGACACCGCACACTTCCAGCCTGACCAGCACCAGCTTGACCAGCAACAGCCTGACCAGCATCAGCCTGACCAGCAACAGCCTGACCAGCATCAGCCTGACCAGCACCAGCCTGACTGGTACCAGCCTGACCAGCACCAGCACCACCGTGAGCAGCACCTCGGCGTCCAGTACCAGCTCAACCTCGTCTACTACCACTACGCCGCTTTACGTTGTAAGCAGTTCCATAACTTTGGCAAGCTCGGGCACGCAAGACAATGTAACTAGTTTCCAGCTGCCTGCGGCAAGTTCCTCCACCGTACCAGCCCAGCACCGTGGGTAGCGACTGTTCGGCGGCGTTCAGGAGGCCGTAACGTGTGGCATCTCGTGTCTCGAGGCTTGGGATCGCCGAAACTTGTAACCAGCTCTTCCGCGTCGTGTCAGATGGTTTTCTCGTCTTCGTCGTCTTCCTCCCTTTATCCCGTCCTTCCCCTCCTCCCTCCTGCTTCCGGCGACGCAAAGTGCCCTTTTGATGGCCTCCTGTGGGCCTCCTAAAGGCCTGCTGGAGTCCTCTTGGGGCTCTTTGGGCCGGCTGGGGGCCCTCGTGGGCTGTCTTGGGGGACTTGGGCATTGTTTGGACCTTCTTGGGGCCTTGTTGGGCCGTCTAAGGGGGCCTCATATGGCCCCTCTTGTGGCTCCCTTGGAGCCCTTTTGGGACCCTCTTGGGCTTGTCTTGGTCCGTCTTGGGGCTCTCTTGCGCCGTCTTGGAGCCTTCTTGTTTGGTTGCTTTACATTGGGGGGCCCCTAGGGTCGCTTGTGAGCTCTCGCTCTCTGTTCCGTCGCCCCCATGGCTCCCTTGCGTCCTTGCCTCTCTCCGGTGCCTTTTGGCCTTCCCCGTACAAGCTGGTGGGAATACATATGTATGTATGTATGTGTATATATATACATATATATACATATATATATATATATATATATATATATATATATGTAATCCCGAAGGACATTCGACGAATTGTGCCTCTTGGGAGCCCTCTGGGGGGCCTCCTGGGCCGTCTTGAGGGCGTGTGTGACCGTTTAGGGTCCTTTTGGAGCGCTTTCGGGCCGTTGGAACTATTTTAAAGCGCCTTGGGAGCCCCTTTGACCAGCTCGGGGGCGTCTTGGGCGGGTATGGGGGGCGTTGGCGTCTTCGGCTGTCCGGGCGCTCTTCCGACAGGTTCCCCAGGGTTGGGGGTTGCAATCCAAAAGGTCTGGGCGGGGGGCGGCCATCTGTTTTTTTCGTGCAGGATGTACACATGTAGGAATCTACACGCACGTGCGAATTTACACACATTGCACATACCCTCGTGTACGCGTAAAAAAGAAGCACTTCACCACATACGGATGCAGTGTAAGGTCTGCCCCGAGATCTCCCCCGGTAGTGCCCCCAGGCCCCGGAATAACCGCAAAGAGGCCCCCGATGCCTCCAATAGCCGCCCAAAGAGGCCCCAAGAGATCTTGACAAATGCCCGCAGGAGCCCCAAGGAACCTGAAAGAGGCTTAAACGATACAGGCAACATTGTATATTCGATAGGCGGTCGAGTGAGGGGATCTCGATGTCCCCCCTGAAGGGTGCTTGAAAAGCCAACTAACGCACAAGCGTCCTGACCCCAAGCGAAAATGGTTTCGAGGCGGCTCCCTGAAGTCCGACACACAACCCCAAACAAACTGAAAATGAGTCTCACGGGTCCCGTAAGATCACCCCAATAATTATGGTTGGACGTCGAACAGGGTGTATTACAAGTAGCTAGAAAAGACCCTGCATGTTGAGCCTTGAGAACGATGGTTGCGAGGTGCCCCCGTGACGTGCAACGCGCAACATAAGAAGTTCAATAGTGTTCCCAAGATCGCCCCAAGGCGGCCCCTTGCCCCAAGATGGCCCCCGAGAACCCTTCCAGGCCCCCCCAAAACGCCTAAAAGGCATCCAGAGGTGTCCACGAATTTCCCAGGGACCCCCACGCGGACCTCAAAGAGACCCCCAAATGATGCACCGAAACACGTTCGCATAAGCAGGTGCACCTATAACTACCCATACACACAAGCATGCAAACACATGTACACATATATCACGCATGAACGTACGCATACACATGCACATGCACATGTTCATGCACATATTCATGCACACATGTGCATTTACGCCCACTCTGTTCCAAAACGCTGGCCTCTTTTTCGTCAAGCCCCTTGTTGAATGGCACCCGATCTGGATCACCGAGTGAGGGGACCTCTCCGAATATTACAGGAACCCTATCAGACATCCATTGGCTTTGTATCACGCCTCAACGTGCCAGGGGGCACAGTAGCGGATACTGTCTGCTTATCTCTTGGGTCTGTATAACATAGAGCCCGATCAATTATCGATATCAGTTGAAGCCATCTCTCCCGTAAGCCGGTCGTCCAGCACTTCGTATGGTGCCGATTATGAGATTGTCGCACCAATAAATGATGCCACGCAAATCTTCGATATTGCAAGCCAGGCCGCTAATGATACATCAAACTTCTCAGCGTCTCTGCAAGCGAGCTTCGAGTCGCAAGGCCTGGAGGCAGCAGGAGTTACAGTCACAGCGCCAGAAATCAAGATCATCACTGCCACCCGGACAACAGTGAGCGTTACAGAAACCAGCATAACCGCGACCAGTACCACCACTGAGACCACTGCCACCATGACCAGCACCACTACCCAGACCAGTGCCACCTTGACCACTGCCACCATGACCAGTGCCACCATGACCAGCAGCACCACTACCGGCTCCACTGCCACCATGACCAGTGTCACCATGACCAGCAGCACCATTACGACCAGTCCCACCATGACCAGCACCGCTACGCAGACGGGGTCCACTGCCACCATGACCAGCACCGCCACTGCCAGCATTACCTGGACCAGTACCACGGTAACCACCACCACCCTTCTCGGTGCAACCACTACGATGACGACACAGACGAGCATCACCACGCTGCTTTGGTCTGTGAGGGCCTCACTGGAGTTCGCTAGCTCTGGCACGCAAGAACAGGTGGAGAGTGCGGCGTCGACTGCTTTGGCTGAATATTTCGAGGTAGCCTTGAGTATTGTGACCGTGACGGCCAGGCAGCTCACAAGCTCGAATACGGCCAGGAAGCTCACAACCTTGAACTCTTGGACGGTCGACTATGAGATAGTTGCAGATGAAGACACCATCGACAGAGTATCCGAGGCGCCTAGCGGCGAGCCGCCGCCGCCCACGCGAACCTTTGTGGCTTGCCTGGGGGTGCGAGGGCGCCTCTATCAGAGTGCCACAGCTTCTGAGCAACGTCTGCCAGGACTCCTAGTGCGACGCATTGTGCATAGAGTTGGGAGGAGGATGTTTTGCGCGCCCCAGAAGGAGTCATTATGGGCCTTGTCTGCGAAGCAGCGCTTGCCCTCAGGGGGGCTCCTGTCTGCGGGTGGAGAGCAGCTGTCCTCTTGGCTCCCGCCGACCCCCTCGGCTCGGCCCTCTTCCCGACGGTCTCCGGCCGGGCCCTGTGTCTCGGATGCCGCCGATTGTGAGGGGGGAGGATATGAAGGGAGGGGATGGAAAGGAGGGGGGAGGGTGGGGTTGTGGGAGGAAAATGGGGGACGAAGAGAAAGCGAGGGAGGATGGGGGAGGAGGGGAGGAGGAAGAGGGGGGAAAAGGAGGGATGAGGATAAGGATGCGGATGTGGATGAGGATGGGGATGAGGATGGGGATAAAGATGCGGACGATGATGATGATGGTGATGATGATGTTGATGATGCTGATGATGACGATGATGATGACGATGATGACGATGATGATGCTGCTGATGATGATGACGATGATGCTGATGCTGATGCTGATGCTGATGCTGATGCTGATGCTGATGCTGATGCTGAGACTGATGATGATGAGGAGGAGGAGGAGAAGGAGGAGGAGGAAGAGGAGGAGGAGGAGGAGTACGAACGGACCAGAGAAATCCAGCACGACCCATTGATGCCGCACTGTGCCCTCCCCCCCGAAGGGTCCCGCACTGACAGGTTTGTGCAGGTGGTAGCCGCCGTGATGTGCTTAATCGTGGGATGTGATCCTGTGTCTGTCGTGGTGGTTGCCTTGCGGTGCTCGCTCTGGTGGTCGTCCTGGGTGTCGTGGTGGTCTTCTTGACATGCGTGCGCGTAAGATGCCCCGTCGGTCAAAGCGTACACTGAGGCGTCATTTGTTGCATGCGTGGTGCGCGTGCCTTTCAACTGCACTTGTTCGCTGTCGGAATCGTTGCGCTGTGCACAAGAGACAACGACGGCGCATCTGATGCAACGCGGCACTGTCACGGTGTCGCGCAGCACGGGACCAGCATTTCGCTCGAGATTGTCGACGGCGTAGGTGGGCAGTCAACAATTTATCTTTCTCGTTCACGCTGTCCATTCGTCCCGTCCACAATTCGATTGTCAATGTTAGACAGTATCACGTCGTGTCAACATATTGCCCCGGTGCGCCCGCTTGACGTCGAATCTGTTATGATAACGGTGATACGTTTGCGAAATGAGGACAAGTAGAACATGAGGGAGTCGGGTCGGGGGGAGGAGGAGGAAAACAGGTGGAGGCTGACGCCATGAGCGCTTCGCTCTTTCAGCGGCTTGCCCCCCAAATCCGCCCGGCGAAGAACCCAACCATATGCAGTTGTGAGTACCGCGATTGTGAGCACCGTCTGAGGTGAAATTCCATATGGGGCAACGCCCGCGTGCAGGCTGTGTCGCTGGGGCTCTCGGTGGAGCTCCATGTGGAGCCACGAAACGTGTGAGGGGTCTGCCGAAACGGGGGCGTCGCTCACATGCGGGCTGCGCCGCTGGGACCGTAGGTAGAGCTCCTAATGGGGCCACCCATGAAACGTATGATGGGTGTGCCGAAATGGGGACGTTGCCCACATGCGGCCACCGCCACTGGGGCCTTGTGTGGAGCTCCCTGTGGTACCACGAAGAGTGTGAAGGGTGTGCCGAAATGGGGGTGTCGCCCACATGCGGGCTGCGCTTTTGGGACCCTGGGTGGAGCTCCCTATGGGGCCACGGAGCGTGTGATTGGCGTCCCAAAGCGGGAGTGACGCCCACATGCAAACGGCGCCACTGGGGCCTGTGGTGGAGCTCCCTATGGGACCACGAAGCGTGTGATGGGGTATACCGAAACGGGGGTTACATGCGGGCGGCGCTCTTGGAGCCCTGGGTGGGGCTCCCATGGGGCCGCGAAGCGTGTGACGGGATGTGCCGAAATTGGGGTGGCGCCCACATGCGGGCGGCGCCAGTGAGACCTTAGGTGGAACTCCCTATGGGGCCACGGACGTGTGATGGGTGTGCGGGAAGGCTCCCAAACGTGTGAGGGGCGTGCCGAAACGAGGGTGACGCCCACATTCGGGCGGCACCAGTGGGAGTTTGGGTGGAGTTCCCTATGGCTTCACAAGGCGTATGGGGTATGTGCCGAAACGGGGGTCACGCCCACATGCGGGCGGCGCCACGGTTGCCTT
>CAUYUJ010018698.1:46778-84278 GCA_963575745.1 Prorocentrum cordatum | reverse complement strand
ATGATGATGCTGATCATGATGATGATGATGATGATGATGATGATGATGCTGATGATGATGATGATGCTGATGATGATGAGGATGCTGATGATGAGCGGAGGCAGGATGGGGGCAATTGGAAGAAGAGGAGGATAATGAGGAGGAGGAGGAGCAGCAGAGGAGGAGGAGGAGCAGGAAACGGAGGAGGAGGAGGAGGAAGTGAGTCGCGGAGCGCTGTCTCTTCACAGCAAGGACCCAACACCACAGGATGGTTTGGAAGCAACGGGTGGAAGGGGGGAGCGTGAGGGATGGATGAGGGAGTATGGGGAGGGGTTGTGGGAGGAGGGGAGGGATGATAGCAAATAGGAGAACGGAACACAAGGAGGGGGTTGACGGAGGGAGGGAGGAAGGAGGGAGGAGGAGGAGGGAGGGACGGAGGGACGGGGGAAGAGGAGGAGGAAGAGGAGGAGGCGGAGGAGATGAGGATCCGTAGCCATTTTGGCTCAAGGGGCCTCTTCTCCTTAACTTTCCAACCTCGGCTCAGGAGCGAAAAGGTCTGGCCTCCTCCGGCCGTGCGCGCCTCCGTGTTGCCATTGCCGCTGGCGCTCGGGACCCGAGGTCTAAATTGGAAAGGGGAATGGCCGTGGGCCCCAGTTGGACCCCCGACCGAAAGTTTTCGGTCCTCCATGCGGCCGCTGCGGCTGCAAAATTACCCTGGCGACGTACCCAACCCCTGCGCAATGCGGGGCATGAGTAGCTTGGGAGACGTTTTACGGAGGTGATGACGCGACATGGGCGTATATATTTCTACGAGCGGCATTCGTGGGGCTCGCAGCCCCCCAAGGATTGCGATGTCTCGCTCAGATCTGCCTGGTGCCTCGCTCCGCTGAACCCGCCACCAGCCTTCGAAAGTTGCGACGGTTTCGCAGATCGCAGCCCCCCAAAGACGGCGAGGCCCCACTCAGATCGGCGCGATGCCTCACTCCGCTGGACCCACCAGCAGCCTTCAGAAGTGGCGACAGCTTCGCAGATCGCAGCCCCTCAGGAACGGCGAGGTCCCGCTCAGATCTGCGCGGTGCCTCACTCCACTGGGCCCACCAGCAGCCCTCGAAAGTGGCGACGGTTCCGCAGATCGCAGCACCCCAGGCACGGCGAGGTCCTGCTCAGATCTGCGCGGTGCGTCACTCCGCTGGACCCGCCAGCAGCCGTCGAAAGTGGCGACGGTTCCGCAGATCTCAGCCCTCCAGGCTCGGCGAGGTCTTGCTTAGATCTGCGCGGTGCCTCCGCTGGACCCACCAGCAGCCCTCGAACGCGGCGACAGTTCCGCAGATCGCAGCCCCCCAAGCACGGCGAGGTCTTGCTCAGATCTGCGCGGTGCCTCATTCCGCTGGACCCGCCAGCAGCCCTCGAAAGTGGCAACAGATCCGCAGATCGCAGCCCCCCAAGCACGGCGAGGTCTTGCTCAGATCTGCGCGGTGCCTCACTCCGCTGGACCCACCAGCAGCCCTCGAAAGTGGCGACAGTTTCGCAGATCGCAGCCCCCCAGGCACGGCGAGGTCTTGCTCAGATCTGCGCGGTGCCTCACTTCGCTGGACCCACCAGCAGGCGTCGAAAGTGGCGATAGTTTCGCAGTTCGCAGCCCCCCAGGCACGGCGAGGTCTTGCTCAAATCTGCGCGGTGCCTCACTCCGTTGGATCCACCAGCAGCCCTCGAAAGTGGCGACGGTTTCGCAGATCGCAGCCCCCCAGGCACGGCGAGGTCTTGCTCAGATCTGCGCGGTGCCTCACTCCGCTGGACCCACCAGCAGCCTTCAGAAGTGGCGACAGCTTCGCAGATCGCAGCCCCTCAGGAACGGCGAGGTCCCGCTCAGATCTTCGCGGTGCCTCACTCCGCTGGACCCACCAGCAGCCGTCGAAAGTGGCGACGGTTTCGCAGATCGCAGCCCCCCAGGCACGGCGAGGTCCCGCTCAGATCTGCGCGGTGCCTCACTCCTCTGGACCCACCAGCAGTCATCGAAAGTGGCGACAATTCTGCAGATCGCAGCCCCCCAGGCACGGCGAGGTCCCGCTCAGATCTGCACGGTGCCTCACTCCGCTGGACCCACCAGCAGCCCTTGAAAGTGGCGACAGTTTCGCAGATCGCAGCCCCCCAGGCACGGCGAGGTCCCGCTCAGACCTGCGCGGTGCCTCGCTCCGCTGGACCCGCCAGCAGCCCTCGAACGCGGCGACAGTTTCGCAGATCGCGGCACCTCAGGCACGGCGAGGCCCTGCTCCGATCTGCGCGGTGCCTCACTCCGCTGGGCCCAGCAGCAGCCCTCGAAAGTGGCGACAGTCTCGCAGATCGCAGCCCCCGTCGTCGGCGAAGAGAGGGCAGGGAGGGGCGGGTGGCGGGGGTGGGGGACGCGACCACACCACTCTATTCAGAACAAATAGCCAACCAAGGAGGGTGAGGAAAAAAAACAGGAGCGCAACAGGCTTTGTTATCAGCGTGGTGCTCCTTATGGCCGTCCTGTCGTCCACCCCAGCCAGCTACAGATGGAGGGGACTGGCGCGGGAAACCACCGCTCTGCTCGAGGGGCCAGGAGGTCCCCGAGGGCGGGCGCACAAGGGAGAGCGGGCCCAAGGGTAGTGCGCGCGGCGACCGCCCCAACCTTGCCCCCCCCCCCCCCCCCACACCACCGCCGCACACGCGTGACTCCCTCACCACCTTCCAGTTGAGGAGTGGAGGATACAGTTTTGACGAAGCCACTTCAGGGCTTCTCACACAGGCTTGGGCCGCCCGCAAGGCCCACCAGGAGCCCCGGGCCTCGGCGTCGTCTATCCTCCAGAAGCTCGAAGCAGGTCAAGACATTCGAAGGGGAGGTTGAGACGATTCAGGACCAGATCATTGAAGCAGAAGGCGCTATCACATAATATTTGGAGCGGCGATCTCACATGGGTGATAATCAGCAGGCAGCCCAGGTCCAGCTTACAGTGGCGCGTTCCATCGTGCAGTCTAAGCTTCAGGAATCGATGGGTCTCTTCAGCCATGGCCGCGGGGAACGCGCGCGCGGGGGCCCTACAGGCAAGCAGTGGGCAGGCAATGTTGTACATGATCCTCCCGATCCCCGGCGCGCTCCCACCCCGACATCCAGAGGGGGGAGGTCCATGGGGGAGGAGCAGCAATGCCAGAGGCAGTCTCAGCCCCCCCCCCCCCCCCCACCCAGCAGCAGCAGCTACTGTCGCAGATGGAGGGCATGTGGGGGACTCGGACGAAGAACTGGAGATTGATGGAGTGCGGTCAGGAGATCCAGGGATCCTCGGGAACCAAGGGAAGGGGCTTGGAAAAGAGTCCCGGGCGCAAATCCGCAAAATCTGCCTGGCCTCTGGAGCGCGGAAGGCAGTCCAGAAGCCCCGCACCAAGAAAGAGCCTGGACTTAGGAAGGGGCCATCTGCAGCAGCCCAGCAGCAGCATCAGGTTCCGCAGAGACAAGACAGGCCAGGCGCCCGCCAGCAGGCGCCGGAGGGCTCGGCGGCGGCACCAACGGGAAAGGCGCAAGAGGAGGAGGAGCATCTGGTACAGCAGTTGCAGTGTGTGCAGGGGCTCCGCGGCAGCATGGGTAGCATCCGTCCTCTTCTCTTCACCGCCCTCAACCTGAACTCCTGGGCCACCGGTGCAGAGCTGGTTCTGCAGGTCGCAGGGGGCATGGTGTACATTCCGGAACACAAGCTACTAGAAGGTTTTTTTGATGCGGTGGCTTCTATTTTCTTCGCCAAAGGCTGAAAGCGCTACGGGGCCCGTGCGACCAAGCTAGATACAGGCGATGCCTCAGGTGGAGCCTTTATTGTGGCTAAGAGGCATCTGGACATCTGGAACTCGCCCACCACGTCGCCGATCCTGGTCTCTGCTTGGTTGGTCGGATGCTTTCTCAGGGCGTCTGCTTGGGGTGCAGTAGCATTGCGCTCTATCTACATGCGCGACGGCGTAGGATTGAGTTCGACGTGTAGCAGGATCTTGAAGGCTCTTGGGTGCGACATCCAGAAACACGCATTACCTTGTATCGTGGGCGGGGATTTCAGTATGAATCCCGCGATGCTGTCAGAGCACATTCCTCTCCACCACCTGGACCTGGCCATCAGGGCCCCAGGGGCCCACACTTACCGTTCCAAGGACGCCAGGACCAAGATCGACTTCTTCCTGGCGTCGGCCCTGCTCGACAGAGCGGCGCCCACGACCAGGGTCGACCTCGATGTTGCCTCGCGCCCGCACTCTGCAGTCAACCTCGCAGTGCAGCGAGCCATCAGGGATGTCTCGCTCTCGGTGCCAACACCATGCCAGGTTGCTCCTCGCGACGCTGCAGTCGGCCGCCCAGAGAGCCGACCGACTATCAAGACATAGCCGGCCCCATCGAGGCCTTTCTGGCCACCTGCGCGGACGACGCAGGGGTCGCGTGGGCGGCAAACGGGGGGCATCGGCTTCAGGGTTCACACAATCTGTGAGCCCTGAATCTGATTCTGGCCGACCCCCACGAGGCTTAGGCTGCCAGAGCCAGGGGGGATCCCGGAGGCCACCCAGTCAGCCCCCGGAGGGGTCCAGCCTGGCACCCCGACGCAATTCAAGACGAAACGCCTAGTCCAAATCCTCACCACTGAGCACTACAGCAAGGTAATGCTTCACAGAGCCCTGACATGGGCCATCAATAGGCGCGGCGGGCTTCGTAGTCACATCACCAAGAGCGACGGACGGCTGTCGGCGGAGGGCTACAATTTGGCACATCATTTTCCGATGTTACCTAGGCGGGGAGGGCCCATGCGGCAGTTTTGCAAAGAGGCGCGGGACTTTCGGCACACGCTTTTAGGGGACATCGGGACATTCCTCAAGACGTCCTCCCAGGAGGCCTCCATTGACATCCTGAACAGGCTAGAGACAGTCTGCGTCCAGATCCATGATGAAGGGCTTCCCAAAGAGTCGAACTTAAGATACGAAGCGCGGCAATCTTGGTGTTCAGAAGCTCTGGGAGACTCTGGAAGGCAAATGTTCGCATGGCTCAATGGAGGCAAGAAAGGGGAAGCAAGCGTCTACCCAGTGGACCAAGGCTGCTCTTCGTCCCTCGCTGTCGAGATGGAGCACGAGTGGAAGAAGTGGAATGGGGCTTGGGCGAGGAAGGGGGAGCATGATGGGGAAGACTCCCGGTTCGTCAATCAAGCCCCCGCCCCAGCACCTCCCCCCCCGACCGCGGGCATGATCCCATGGCGTTTCAAGGCTGTCAAAAGAGGGCGCGTGCCCCAGGCGGGTTTCATCCACGGCGCTATGCGCTCATCTCAGAATCTGGTCAGCACGCTGTGTGTCCGATCTGATATCTCTCAAGTGGTCAGCGCGCTGCCTCGTCAAGTTCGGGAGCTTATTTTCTGGCAAGAAGGGTCAAGGGGCCAGGCAGCCGACCCATAGGTCACTTTTCGGCGTCCGCCAGGATGCAAGGGAAGCGCCCCGGCAAGGACGCCAGGGAATGGGAAGATGCATGGGGGGGCGGGAGCGCAGTGCAGCATGGGCAAGGGGCGGAGTGTGGAAGATATCGCATGGCGAGCGGTAGTCAGAGCAGGAGGACGGGTCGCAGATCGGATGCACGTGCTGGCGATGCTCTGGGATACTAAGCAAGTCTGTGAGAACCTAGATCACGACCTGCTTTATCGTGCTTCCCAGGCCTTGCGGCACCCGTTGCATGCCATCCGCCCCGCGTTGCGCATGGACTCCATCCCTCGAAGAATCGTTCCTGATGGGGCTGTGAGTCCGCGGATTTATCCTGCAAAGGGGATCGTCGTTGGCTTGGGGACGGCTACGACACAGGCTAAGATGCATGATGTGCCCATGTTAGAGGACGTTTCGGCAACCGCGGACGAGCAAGCTGCAGCATCCATCCACATTGATGTCATCACCTCTAGTTCTGTGGCCTTCAGTCCAGAAGAATGTTCAGATTCTTTGGAGGTTTGGATCCAGGCTAAAGCAGGGACTGGCCGTTCTCCACCCCCCTTTGGCAGTTGATAAGCTTGCGATCGCAGCGAGCTCAGGGCCGCTGCTTAAGAGAGCTACGGAAGTCTGGGAAAGGGTAGCAGGTGCAGCTGTTCCTGAGCGCCCCATGTAGGCGTCGATTTCGGATTAGGGAAGCACAAGCGGCGCCCTGGAGCCAATTCAACAAGGAAAGCCAGATGGGCCAAGACCTACTCGCACTCCTGTCGGCTTCGGAGTATCAAAAGTAAGAAGACCTGGGATCGGGCCCGTTTCTTCGCTCCAGGCGTTCGGTCAGCACTCATCTATGGTGAGGAGGTACATGGCTACACACCCACGGAGATAGACAAGCTTCGTTCAATGGCTCGGACTGTTTCAAGGTGCCAGTTGAAAGGGGCTCGCGCGGACACTTGGTGGAAGGTGCATGAATTTCCCGACCTGATCTTCTTAGCCCCCGGCACCCTTGAGCGGAACGGAGGGGAGAGTAGAGATCGGCATGCAAGCAGATGGGCTAGATTCTGAGGAGCTCAGGTCCGCGTTCGAGGCAGCACGGAAGAAGTTCCGAGAGTCGGCCAACCCCTCTTGGCTAGGGCGCTCTTCCAGGGCCTATATCCGACATGCTTCTCCGGCTGCAGAATGCGGGCTGGCGCTTTGACAACCCGACCCTTCTTCGCACTAGAGTCGGCCCCAGCATTAACATCCTGGAGATTCCACCAGTCACAGTCGCCAGCCGTTTGGCCGACGACTTGAAAGAGCAGCAGCCCCGACAGGCTGAGGGCACCGAACTGGGCGCACCTCCCCCCCGCCCCCTCCTCTGCCAACGGCCCGGAAGGGGGCGTGGATTGGGTTCAGGTCCGCAGGGGTCTTCCGCGCGCCAGGAAGCGCCTCTCACCTGACGAATGCATTTGTCTGAGGCGCTATCTCTGTGGCTCCCTCATCACAGATGAGAGTATGTCAGGCCGGGGCTACGACCTCCAACCCACATGCACATACTGCTCGGAAATAGATACCCAGTACTACTGACTACGGACGCGTTCTTGTGGGGAGAATTTCAGGTAGGAGATCTTGGGATTGAAAATGATCGCAGGTGCGTCAGAAGACTTGGCACGATTCCCGCACTTGTGGCAGCCTAGAATCCAACTAGATCCTCGACTGGAAGCATGAGGTACCCGTTACGTCGATTCTAATGGGCCACGCGCCGCTTTCGAGCTCGAGCCGAATAGCGAGATCTATGCGGGCGGTTCGTGCTATAACTCCGAGATCCGCCATCTAGCCAGAGCGGGTTCCTCTGCAGTAGCATTCAACGACGACGCGTCACTCAAGCGCGCTATCTACCGTGGTCTACCGTCCTCCGGAGACCAGACGGCCGCTGACGGTGAACATTGGGGGTCTTCTGATGGAAGTCCTCAATTCAAAAGTATCTTCCACAAACAAGTACGGTGTGGACTGCGCGGCACTCACCCGCAAACCCATCAAGACCTTCATCGATTGGCGGCCCCCTTTCTCCAGAGCTCGGCGTCGCATCGGGCGAGCGCTTCCAGGAGGGGAACGGCTACGCCTAGTTATGACCAAGGGCCACAGGAAGGAGGAGGACGCCATCGATGAGCAGGATCGGAGGTACATCTTAGGGAACAAAGCGGCAGACTACTACGCAGGACAGGGAGCAGGAAGCCACCGCCCAGCACCTGACGTCGTTCAAGAGCATGTTGCCGCGCACGAGTTGTATCTGGAGGCCCTGGTTGGGGCTGGTAAGATTTGAGGATCCTGGCAAAAGTCAGAGAAGCTCTGGGGTGAGTTGCAAAAGCTACCCACGGCCCCAAGGCCAGCAGCACCCCAGCCTTTCGCAGAAGAGCATCAGCCAGTCTGGGATGGTCAGAGGCATCGCTGCATCGTTTCCCCCAAGCCCAGGTTTGGCTGCCAGGCGATGTCGCCAGCCGTGAAGGAGGTCATCAAACAGCACAGAAGACTTCATCACTCCTTGTACTTCGGCTGGCTCGATGCTGGGTTTCCTGTTGTCTTTTGTAATCATTGCTGAGATTTCAGTGCGCATCGCGGGTCCAAGAAGCTAGCTGACCTCATGGGGTTGCACCAGAAACATACGTAGTGAGCTCAGGAAGCTTAGGAAAAGGTATCCCCCCAGGAACGAGTGCCAAGGTCCGCGGGATATTGCCGTTCAGTTTCCCCGGGCGGGGCAGCGCCCGCAGCGCGTGGGATAGATGGGGGTCGCAGCGGGGCAGCAGCGGGGCAGACAGGATGAAGGGTCTTACTTTTCACTCCACCATGCCAGGGAAGGTTTGCGGGCTGAAGAGCCCCTGCGCCAGTGCGCAGGGGTCACGGCGCAGGGGCGCCGTGGCATAGCATGCCCCTTCGGCCCGCTTTCTTTTCCTGGGGCGCTTCGCTCACCATATTCCGCCATTTGCTTCGTCTTTCCTCAGCCTCGGGCCCAGCCCTTGCCAGCCCTCCGCGCCGCCCGCCCCGGCGCCGCTGCTTGCGATGGGGAAGAGCGGGCAGGCGAGCCCTGGTCAGGTGTGCGCAGCGGTGGGCTGCCGAGGTCGGGTCTACCTCTCGAAGTTCAAGGAGGAGGAGGGCGACGTCCTGGCCCGCAGCAACTGCGACCAGCTCTTCGACCCGCCGCAGGAGGCCCCGGTGGCCACGCGGGAGGCCCGTGCTGAGCGTCGCACCCGCCCTCTCCCCGCAACTCCTGGCCCAGTTCTTCCCGGCCCAGCGCTTCCGGGACTTGCGAGGCCGGCCGCCCTGAAGCCGTCGGCCAGCTTTAAGCCTGCGCTGCAGCCGTCGTCCAGAGGGTCGGCGCCGCCTTCTCTTCCTGACCCCAAACTCTCGGGCCCTCCCATTCCATCTCCACCCTCCTTGCCCCGCGCGCAGGAGCTGGCGGTTCAGGCACTGGAGCCCAGTGAGCTCCGTGCCCCCCCCAAGCCCCGCCCCCAGGGCAAGGTGGCGAAGGCGCCGTGGCAGGGCACGGGGACGGCGAAGTCGTCCTCGTGGAGGCCGCAGCCATCCGCTAAGCTCCCGCCCCCCAGGCTGCTCAAGGGGGCAGCCAAGGGAAAGGGGGGGGCCGTGTCAAGCGCCAGCGCCCGCACCATTCCCAGCAGACTGTGGAGTCGAGGCTGCGCATAAGGGTCGCTATTCTTACGGCGGCGAACCGCGCTCTGAAGGGGCGAGAGAGCCACTTCAGAGTTCGGGCTGCGCGCGCCTGGAAGGAGGTCCGCTGGGCTCGCGCCCGCGTCCAGAGGAGGAAGAGAGGCGGGCCAAGGGGCCCTCCTTTTCTTCTGAGTCGGACAGGGAGTGAGCGGTTGCTGGGGTCATGGGTATATCAGCATTATACCAGTGTGACGCAGTCTATCTGTATCTTCTGAAAATTATCCCGGCAAAGCAACCTAACAGCGACATGTAGAAGCATATCTGAAAACAATTCCCCTTAATATTCAGATGAAAATCCAGTTGTAGAATTCTGCTGTTCTCGCAGTCGTAGTCGCATTCTCGATGACAGCCGCAGCGGCAACGGCAGTCGCAGTCACAGCCTCAGCCTCAGCCTGCCTCAGCCTCAGCCTCAGCCTGCCTCAGCCTCAGCCTGCCTCAGCCTCAGCCTCAGCCTGCTTCAGCCTCAGCCTCAGTCTGCCTTCAGCCTCGGCCTCAGCCTCAGCCTGCCTCAGCCTCAGCCTGCATCAGCCTCAGCCTCAGCCTCAGCCTGCCTCAGCATCAGCCTGCTTCAGCCTCAGCCTCAGCCTGCCTCAGCCTCAGCCTCAGTCTGCTTCAGCCTCAGCCTCAGTCTGCCTTCAGCCTCGGCCTCAGCCTCAGGCTGCCTCAGCCTCAGCCTGCCTCGGCCGCAGCATCAGCCTGCCTCAGCATTCAAAATGTGGCCCAGGATAAAGTTCTGGGAACTAGAAGAACACGAAGTGGCTTACAGTTGGCTCCGGGCATTCAAAATCATGCCCAGGAATGGAGTTTTGGGAACTTGAAGAGCACGAAGTGGCTTAGAGTTGGCTCCGGGCATCCAAAATGTGGCCCGGGAATGGAGTTCTGGGAAATCGAAGAGCACGAAGTGGCCTACAGTTGGCTCCGGGCATCCACAATGTGGCCCGGGAATGGAGTTCTGGGGACTCGAAGAGCACGAAGTGGCGTAGAGCTGGCTCCGGGCACTCAAAATGTAGCCCGGGAATGGAGTTCTGGGAGGTCGAAGAGCACGAAGTGTGTGACTGTTGACGAAAAACGAGCCCGGCTTCGTTTCCGATTCTCCAGACTGTGGCCCGGGAATGGAGTTCTGGGAGGTCGAAGAGCACGAAGTGTGTGACTGTTGACGAAAAACGAGCCCGGCTCTGTTCCCGGTTCTCCAGAATGTGGCCCGGGAGTGGAGTTCTGGGAAGCCGAAGAGCACGAAGTGTGTGACTGTTTGCGAAAAACGATTCCCGGTTTTCTTTCTCGGCACCCGCCCAGACCCCCCTGAGCAGTTCAGATGCTCTCTTTTGACCCCACTAAACCTATCAGCAAAAGCTGTTAGGTAAAAAGAAAAAAACAGCACCAGCGGTCTCCTCCCCCCTTTCTTCTACACACCCCACCCCGCTTCCCTAGGCAAAGGCCTAGGCGGGGGTTGGGGGAGGGGGCTTCGGTGGCGCCCAGTCTCCTTCCTTCCATCTTTCCTCGCCTCCTCTCGGCCTTCCTTCTTTACCGTAGGCGCCGCCCTAGCCCTTCGTGCAACTGTGTGTCTCTTTTTGCTCCTAGAGCGGACTCGAGACCGATCAGGGCATCAGTGCATCGGAGGAGGATGGGGGGTCCGAGCAGGCGGAAGAGAACGATTATGTTGATGGCGACGGCGAGAAAGGAGCGGAGGAGAAGGAGGAGGGAACAAGGGGATCAGGAAAGAGATAGGGAGAGAGGAAGGGGGGACGGATGGAAGGAGAGCGGGAGGGATAATGATAATGGTGGATGGTGGATGGTGGTGCTGGTTGTGTTGATGATGATTGTAATGATGGTGAGTACGATGGTGATGCTGATGATGATGGCTCTGATGATGCTGATGATGGTGATGGTGATGGTGATGGTGATGGTGATGGTGAGGAAGGGGAGGAGGAGGAGGAGGATGTGGATGTGGATGGACGATGACAATGGGGAAGGCGAGAGAACGAGTTGGAGGAGGGACGTTGTCGTGCTTGTTTCAAAGCGTCGGGCGACAGACACCGGCGCGAGCTTTCGGTGATGTTTGTACGCCACGTGCTACGGCGTGGCGGGCGGATTTGATTATGCGACTGGGCTGTCCGACGGAACCAACGATTCATTTGCCGCTCTTCTGACGACCGCTTTGGCAAATGAGGGAATTGAAAACGACGGCCAGGTTCAGATAACTTACGGCCAGCCCCAAAAAATTGCTGTCACACCTTCGACGTCGGATCCCGTGACGACAGCGACGGGAGAAGAAGACGATTACCTCTTGGTCGTCGTGGGCACCACTGTTAGCGTGATCCTCGTATTATGTGCTATGGCCTTTTGCTCCGTGAGGTATTTCCAGTTGCGCAAAGAACTGAAGCGGGAGCAGGAGGAACGGCACGACATGATCCTGGACAGGGACATTCCTGAGGGCACCCCCTCGGAGGGCGGCCCTTCTGAACACTACCTGGCTCAGGAAGGGAACCATGGCGTGGACAGGTCGGGGGTTGCTAAAAAGTGCCCATGGCCCAAGGTGCCCCCAGCTTTTCGCTCCGCTCTGGAGCCCCCAGGGGCCACCCGGGCCTCGTGACGGGGTGCTTTGGAGGCCCTTGCGCTAACTCGGGCACGTCCCTCTACAGGAGGACTATTCAAACATATTCTAGAAATAATGTGGGGACGACTTTTCGATTATTGTGGACAATTTTGCATAGCTTCGGCATACTAGTATTTTTCCCGTCCAAAATCAGCTTGTTGGGGAACATGCCCGATCTAACCCTAGCAGCCTCCTTGGAAATCTTGGGGGGCCCCGTTGGGCCAGGGGAACTTATGGCAGCACCCGCAACAGGCGGCCGAGGCGAACCGAGCAGAGTTCGCCGTGGGGTTCGGCGCCGCCCACTGATTCTTCCACGGTCGAGGCCTGCAACCAGCTCCCTTCACCCAGCCCGCCGAGTGACTTTTCGGTGTAGCCCTGAAGTGGCGCTTGTTTGAATACTTTCCAGTGACTTGCGTGCTGACCAAGACAGACTTGCCTAATGGCGCGTTCTTACCTCGTTGTTGTAGTCGATGGCGAACGATCGCGTCGCCCTCTTGAGGTACTTGTATCTGCGCCTCGACTAGGTTGCGGTCGGCCTCTAACGTTGTGCTCATGTTAGCTTCGCTGTCTCCACAGCCAGTGGTGAGGCATGCATTGTGACTAGAGCGCTGCTGCGCCTCTCCTTCCTTCTCCCGCTTCCTTCCTTCTTCTCTCTGCCGCCGCCCGCCTTCCCTCCTCTTCGCGGCCTCATCGCTTCCTCTTCGCGTCTCTCTCGCTTTCCCTCCCTGGGCGCTGGCAGCTGCCAAACCTTGACCACTTTTGTGAGCTTCTGGGAGGTCCAGCGGAGTGGTGTCCTGCGCAGGCCCACATTGGATCTCGCATGCCTGGGCGCTGGCAAATGCGCAGCATGCGCCGCTTTATTGGGCTCCTGGCAGGTCTGCGGAGTTGTGTGCTACTCATATCCAAATGTGACCCAGCCTTTCTATGCGTTGCCAACTCTGCGAGTGTCGGCATATTCGTGAGCTCTTGGTACGGTCCGGTGGGGTAGTGGCTAACGCAGATCCAAGTTGGACCTCGCATTGCATGGCGCTGCTATCTGCGCAACTGTTGGCACTGTCTTGGGCTCCTGGGAGGTCCAGCGAAGTGGTGTCCTACGCATGCCCAAATGTTACCTCGCGTTCCTGGGCGATCTGATACGCAAGACCGCCCAGCTGCGAGTGGAGCAATAAGCGCGGTTCAGCATGTGTTGATGCAGTCTCCAAGTGCACTGGGAGTCCCCCAATTTGTTATATGGCTCTGTTGAAAATCGCCGCGCGTCTAGATAGCGTTGGAAACGCTCCAGTTTTTCTGGTAAGGAGAGCTCCTCAGCGAGACAACACCACGCTAAGACGGATACGGCCGCACTGGGTGGCGAGGAGACCCGCGACACTTTCACGGACGTATTTTTGAAGAACGCCGAGCCAAAATCGACAGATGTGCACGACCTGTGGAAAAAACAACTAAACACGCCGTGTAATGTGCATAAAACACGCTACCGCACCGGGAAACTACAACGCGACAGCGTTAGATGTCAAAGGCGACAGTGGACTTGATAGAGCAAAGGAGCCAGACTGGATTACGGAACCATGCGGAACCATGTGGCGGAAGAAAAGAGATTGTGGAAATTAGTTGGACGAAGGACCTAACCATTTGCAGTTGCGAGTGCCGCATTGTGGGTACCGCTTTCGGTGGAGCTCCCTATGGGGCCACGACGCGTGCGAGGGGTGCGCCGAAATCAGTGGCGCGGACGCATGTGGACACCACCACTTGGGCCTTCGGTGGAGCTCCCTATGGGGCCACGAAACGTTGTCCTTTGCGGGAAAGACGCATGCGAACTGCGCCATTGGGACCTTCGCTGGAGCTCCTCATGGGGCCACGAAACGCTGTCATGGGTGGGGGAGACGCATGCGAACTGCGCCATTGAGGCCTTCGGTGGAGCTCACTATGGGGCCACGAAGCGCTGTCCTAGGTGGGGGGGGCGCATGCGAACTGCGCCATTGAGGCCTTCGGTGGAGCTCCCTATTGGGCCACAAAGCGCTGTCTTGGGTGGGGGAGAGGCATGCGAACGGTGCCACTGGGGCCTTCCTTGGAGCTCCCTATGGGGCCACGAAACATTGTCCTGGGCGGGTTGTCCTGGGCGGGGGAGATGTATGAGAACGGTGCCACTGGGGCCTTCGGTGGGGCTCCGTATGTTGCCACAAACGCTGTCTTGAATGGGGAAGACGCACTCGAACGGTGCTACTGGGGAGTTCCCTATGGCGCCACGAAGCGCTGTCCTGGGTGAGGGAGACGCATGCGAACGGTGCCACTGGGGCCTTCGGTGGAGCTCCCTCTGGGGCCACGAAACGCTGCCATGGGTGGCGGTGACGCATGCGGACCCTGCCACTGGTGCCTTCGTTGGGGCTCCCTGTGGGGCCACGAACCGTGAGAGGGGTGTGCCTACATGGGTGGCGCTGATGCATGCGGACCCTGCCAGTGGAGCCTTTGGTAGGGATCCATATGGGGCCACGAAGCTCTGTCATGGGTGGGGTTGACGCACGCGGATCCTGCAACTGGAGCCGTCGGTGGAGCCTCCAATTGGGCCAAGGAACGCTGTCTTGGATAGCGATGGGGCGTGCGGACCCTGCCACTGGAGCCTTCGGTGGAGCTCCATATGGGGCCACGAAGCGCTGTCCTGGGTGGCGTTGACGCATGTGGACCCTGCCGCTAGAGCCTTCGGTGGAGCTCCCTATGGGGCCACGAAGCGCTGTCCTGGGTGGCGTTGAAACCCTGCCACTGGAGACATCCGTGGGGCCCCCTATGTGGCCACGAAGCGCTGTCCTGGGTGGCCTTGACGCATGCGGACCCTGCCACTGGAGCCTTCGGTGGCGCTCCGTATGGGGCCACGGAACGCTGTCCGGGGTGGCGTTGTCACACGCTGACCCTGCCACTGGAGCCTTTGGTGAAGCCCTTCGGTCACGAAACGTTGTCCAGGGTAGCGCTGACGCATGCGAGCCCTGCCACTGGAGCCTCCGGTGGAGCTACCTATTCGGTCACGAAGCGCTGTCCTGGGCGGGGGAGACGCATGCGAAAGGTGCCGCTGGACCCTTCGGTGGGGCGCCTTTATGGGGCCACGAAACGCTGCCCTGTGTGGCGTTGGCGCATGCGGACCCTGCTGCTAGAGCCTTCGGTGGAGCCCCCTTTATGAGGCCACGGAACGTTGTCCTGGGTGGCGTTGACACATGCGGACCTTGCCACTGGAGCCTTCGGTGGAGCGCCCGATGTGGCCACGAAGCGCTGTCCTGAGTTGCGTTGACGCATGCGGACCCTGCCACTGGAGCCTTCGGTGGAGCTTCCTACTTGGCCACGAACCGTGTGATGGGTGTGCCGAAGTGGGTGGGATGATGTTGACGGTGACGATGATGATAATGCCGTCGACGCGAGGATGGAGGAGGGGGAGGCAGCGGGAGGAGGAGTGACGCGGGGCATTTTCTCTTCAAAGCGATGGGAAGAGGGAGGAGGGACAGGAGGAGGAGAGGAGAGGAGGAGAGGCGGGGCGCTGTCTCTTCAAAACGAGGACCCAACACCACAGTTGGGAAACATGGTGGAAGTCAGCAACACATCGACAAAGCGACACGGGTGGAGAGGTGTATCCAAGGAGGGCACTGGACATTTTTGAAAGAGTATGCTGGTCGAAACCGCACAAACAAGGCAAAATCCGCTATCTACGCGGCGAGTTGGTTGATAGCGAAGAGATGGCGGACGTGATGGCCGAAAATCGGGAAGAAGTACAGAGCGCTCAGTTCTAATTCGTGGGCACAACGTTGCCGACCCCATCCAGTCGGCACCTCTCGTTTCTAATTCGTGGCCGGAATTGGAAATAACCCGAATTAGAAACGGGGAATGCGTTTGCCTGTGCGTGCGCGTGCGATTGTGATTGTGTGTGTGTGTGCGTGTGTGTATGTGTGTGCGTGCGTGTGTGCGCGTGTGTGTGTGTGTGTGCCCGCGTGCGTGTGCGTAGTTATGTGTGTGCGTGCGTGAGGGAGAGGGAGAGAGAGAGAGAGAAACAACAAAAAAAAAACAAAAAAAAAGCTGCGCGTCGGCTCCTGCGTTTCGGCACCTTTCATGAGTAAATCGCGGCCGGGATTGGAAATGACCAGAAATAATAATGAGTGCTTTGTACAGGGGACAGTCTGGCCAGTTGAAGTATTGGACCGGGCACGTTTGGCGGCCCCTTTACCAATCAGCAACACCGATGTTACAGACAGAGACTTGGGATTTGCAAAATCAGAATGAAGACTGGGAAAAGCCGCCAGACCAGACGACATACCATCAGAGTTTCGGACGGTACTGACACAGAGCCCCGAAGGACCAGCATTGATTACTTCATTGATGGACACATGTTGGAAGAAACATCACGTGCCGACGGAATGGAAACATGCTGATGTGATTAACGCCTACAAGAACACAGGCCAGATCGACAAATGCGACACCGACCAATGCGATGTTTGCCGCCCTGTGAGTCTGTTCTGCGTTTTCCTACAAGCTTTCGGCAACGCCACTGCTGGGGAGAATGCGAGAAGCCAGGGCCGAAAGCCGACGAACAACAACACACTTTGGTTTTAGGAGAGGGAGGGGCGCCTCCGACGCAAGTCACGCTGCGGGCAGACATTTCGAAACATCTCACGAAAAACGGGGAGGCGCCGTCGCCATGCTTGCCCCTGAATGGAAGAATGCAATCGGTTCAATCAACGCGACCGCCCTGTTGATCGCATTACGCATATTTGGAGTAGTCCACACGTCCTTTCTCTCATTGTTCAAAAAATGAGGAAACAAACGCTTTTGCATGGCAGACGGACGACAGACAGCACGTACCAGAAACCAGCAATTTGGATTTGCACAGGGTTGCCCTCTATCGCCCTCCCTGTGTGTGATGGTGATGAGTGCGGTTATCAGGTATGCAGAGGGTACGTTGGAGGAGACGTCAGGTAAAGGCAGCTGCTGCTGAGGGTTTGTCCGATTGTACGCTGACGACGATCTCTTGAATGGACGGCACGCAAGTCAATCACAGAATTTGCTGGACGCAATTGCAAAGGCAAGCGCAGAAGTGATAATGACGCTTCATTGCCACGACGTGCAACTGATACACATAGGCTGCGACATGCTACTTCGGGACCAAAGATGTCATATAATCCCGGCAATTCAACAAATGGAATACTTGGGGGGAACATTTACAGCTCCGGCTGTAAAGCAAGTTTTAGGCAGAAGGTTCGGGGCAGCTTGGGCGGAGTTTCAGACATGCCCCTGGGTGTGGAAGCGCACGTCCATCAGCATTTTTCTAAAGCTGAACGTATTCGGGGCATCGGTTACGACTAAGGTTATCGATTAGGTTCAATTGGCGGGCAGAGCCCCCTTTCCCTCTGCAGAACGGACCATTCGGGGCCCGCGGGGGGTCGTCAATTCCACCCGGCAATCGAGATCGTCAACATCGTGTTGGCCTGCGCCTTCGGGCCGGCAACTTGTTCCTGATGTTGATTTTTGTGTCAACCGTAGCATCTACCATCCATCACGGCAGTTCTGCTGTACATATAGCACAAGATAGCGTAGCAGCGCATAGCTCGCCAGCGTTCCGACTGCGTAGCATTAAGGGGGGGCCGCGCGGGGCCAGCGCAAGAGCACGATGGGGCACGCACAGGAGCACAGCAAGCGCATTGCAGGATCACACCAAGGGTATAGCACCGGAGCGCGCGAGGGGGCATAGGAGAGGAAGAGGGGCTTCTAGTGGACAAATAAACCCACGACGAAACAAAATACGCCTGAACCCTTCGCTCCCCAGCGACACGGATGGGGGAAGCGAAACCATTGCCGCCCGCGTTCGTTGTAGGGCCATCGCGCGAGACCTCCTCCCTCTTCGCTCCCCTCCCTTTTCCATCCCGCTCCTTGCCTCATCCCCCCTCATCCGCGGCCCCTGTCCCATGTCTTTTCCTAGCGGTATTTCCCCCTCGGTTTTCGGCCAGGTATTTTCCAAATTTCGCCCATAGCACAGCGGGCTTCACGCGTTCTCACTGGCCACAACAGTAGGGGGCAGCATGAGATTCAGGAGGTCGGACTATGATAAATTCTCAGGAACATCGAGCGGCCCATGAATGGACGAATGCCAGACATAGAGAGAGAGGTAAAAAGAGAAAGAGAGAGAAAGAAAGAGAAAAAGAGAGAGAGAGAGAGAGAGAGAGAGAGAGAGAGAGAGAGAGAGAGAAAAAAAAATAGAGAGAGGGAGAGAGAGAAAGAACAACAAAAAGAGAGAGAGAGAGAGAGAGAGAGAGAGAGAAAGAAAACCCACGCCCCCCACCCTTTAAAGAAAAAAAAGTTGCCGCCGTTTGTGCTCTCAGCTCATTCATAGGAATGCTTTTCCATGCGTCCGCGCTGTTGGCGCTGAGCCTGGCGCGCCTTCTTGCGTGTAGTTGTCTGACCGTGAATCAGATTGATTTGCATTTGGTTAGCCTCGATGTCTTGCAGGTGCCGGGGCAGCGCGACGCGCCGCCTGAGATCGTCATTCTTGACGGCGGACAGCCACTGCCGCAGCAGGCGGCACCACAGCAGATCGACGCGCCACCCGAGATCATAATGCTTGACGCTGGCGTGCCACCAGGTGCCCCTCACATGGATCATCTCGATCGGCAGTTGCCCCCAGTGGGCTCGACCAAAAAGTACATCCTGCGCAGCAGGGGCAAGAAGGGCAAGAAGGCAAAACGCCGGCAGCAGACTATCAAGAGCCAAGCATAACACTTGGAAACTCAATGCGCTAGACTGCAGGTCGCAGAAGCTGCGGCCTGGTGCCAGCTATGTCGAAGATGGTGCGCTGGTATTTTTCTCATTCGGAGATCGGCCGCTTGAGTATCGAGACGCTGGTGCCGTTGGATTCCGTGGCCCTGAACAGGGCAGTGTTCTTGGCGCCACCAGTTGGCCTGGCATTGGGAATCAAACATCATATCGATTGCAGCCGCAGCGCAGTTTATATCCTGGAGACAGGGAACGGCGCTCTCCAGGATGCTGGCGAGCTGCGTCAACATCCGCGCGAGGCGCCCAGATGCCCGAAGTCTGATGACCCTCGCGCATTCGCGGGGCGAGACTCGCGCCAAGTTTCGTCGATCTCAAGAGCTGGGCCGCCCTTCGATGATGGGGGCGTGGGCCCAGACGGCGGCTCAGAGAAGAAACCTCTGAATGACTCTCGACGAGGGCGCTGGCGGCTGCAGTTGCGCGAACGAGGCGCAGCTAACTCAGCCCATTGAGGTTGGGGGCTCGAGCGCGGCGGCGACGCTTCCAGGCATTGAACAAATGACGCCAGCGGTGATCAGCATGGGCAACTGCGACGAGCTGAAACAGCTGCTTCGAAGACGCAGTCGCATCTGGCAGGAACACGATAAGCAGACTCAGCGAGCCCACGGACCCTACCTTAAAACAACAATGGCGGCGCAAGTGCCGCAACTAGCATTCCTAAGTGCGCGCGCATTCCATGATGGATGTCGACGCGGTTTCAGCGCGTCGGGCTCGGCGCGAGCCCATCCGCCAATCGTTTTTGTCTTTCCATTTCTTCCGTGGGTTACTTGAGATAGCCCGTGGTCCGCGCCTCGCGGGGCGGAGAGCGAAGTGGGGCGCTAGCGCGAGGATTCTGGGAGGTAGGGTGGGGGGGGCAGATGATCGGCGAGCGCACAGCGCGCATGGCGCGGCACGGCACGGCACGGCGCCATGGAAAGGGCGCGCGCCCGCGCGGGCGCGCGGGCGCCGCGCGCTCTAACGAAGCAAGGTCTCGTAGGACATGCGATCATGGACATGAAGTGTCGCAAGCACTGACGCCGAATCTCGGCCGCGCGCCGCCCCGGCGCTCGGGCGCCACCGCGATCGACGCCTGAGAGGGGGGGGGGGGGCGGCCGTGGCAGGACAGGATGAGCAGTAAAGAAGAAGAAGAAGAAGAAGAGGAGGGAAGGAAGGAGGGAGAAGGAGGCACAAAAGCAGGACGAGGAAGCAACAACAGGAGGGGGGGGGATATATAGGAAAAGGAGGAGGAGGACGAGTCGGGGGGATGACGTCGTCGGCAGTGGCCGTCGCGCGCGCGCCGCCGCTGCCGCCGCCCCTCCCTCGCCCCTTTCTTCTCCGCCCGCTGCTGCCGCAGCGGGCTCTGTCCGGCCCCCGGCCTCGGCCCTGGCTTGGCCGCCGCCCCCGCGGGGCGGCGCCGGGCGCCTGCGCGCGCGGCGCGGCGCCGCGGCAGCGCGCGCGGCGTGCTGCCGCGCCTGACGGCCAGCGGGGCAGGGCGAAGGAGTTGTCGGCTGGCATTGCACGGCCAGGGCAAAGGGCGCGCGGAAGACGAGGAGGACGTGGAGGAGGAGGAGGGGGGGGAGGAAGAGGTGGAGGAGGAAGAGCAGAGCAGGAGGAGGAAGTAGAGGGGTGGATTTCCATCTTCCATTTGTCGTTCGTCCATTTTCTCGTTTCTTCCATCGCCGCTGACACCGCGCAGTTCCTCCCTCCCCCTCTTCCCCCCGCCGTTTCCGATTGCCCCTTCTCGTTGTCCATTTGTTCGTCTCTGTTTCGGTCTTTCCTGCTCCTGCTTATCCTCCTCGCGCTGATCATGTTCCTGCTGCTGCCCCTCGTCGTCGTCGCCGTCGCCCCCCGCTTTCCCCCCTTCCCTTCTCCCCCTCCCTGCCCCTCTCCCCCAGGCTCGGGCCAGGCGCCGCGATGGACCTCGTCGTCGCGGACGTCGAGCACGTCGCGGCGTCGTCGCGGCGGCGCCAAGCGTCGGTGCCACAATGCGCTCCCGCGCACCTTCCTCCTTGTCAGTGTGAGGAAGGTCCTACTTCCTCCGTTCCCTCCTCGTCCTAATAATTGCGCTCCTCCTCTCCCTCCTCCGCCTTGCCCCCCCTTTACCTCCCCCCCCCCTTGCCCTCGTCGACCCCCTCCCCCCCCGGGCCCTCCTCCCCCCGCGGGAGGTTGCGCGGAGAAACTTCGCGGACGTTTGGGGGGCCGTGGAGTTTTCGCGGGCGCGTCTGGCGCCTCAGGCGGACGCGTCGCGGCCCGGTGATATTCGGCAGGCTCGTGAGTTCAAGAATTGCGAGGCGGCCGCCTCGAGCGCGTTGGCATGGGCTATATTTTCGCACCGCCCTGCCGCTGGGCAGGCCCCGCGGCAGTGCCCAGATGCGCGCAGCAAGTCGTGGGGGGCCCATCCCGTCGTTTGGCGCGATCCTTATCATTCGCGAGCTCGTCGACGTGGATTTGCAGGTTCCCCGCCCGAAGGCATTCGGGCCGCGTCAATTTGGCAAAGAAAAGGAGCGCGAGGATTGGGGGGGGGAAGGGCCAGAGCGAGAGGGGCGGCCAGGAGGTGGAGGAGGGGGGGGGGGGGGGGCACGGCGGAGGAGGGACGACGGCGACGGGGGGGGATGACGCAGCAGCAGCCTGGCATTAGCGTCAGCACGAGGAGAGCACGGCGGGGAAGCGACGATAGCAGCTGCAGGAGGTAGCAGCAGCAACGGCAGGAGGATTGACAGTGACAGAAGAGAGGGCACCGGCAGCAGAGGCAGCAACGTGAACAGCGGCAGCAGCAGGGTCAGGGGCAGTCGAACTCTTTGATTCAACCGCGGTCGGCCGCAAAGAGAATCGCGTTTCAGGCGCCCTGGCTTGGCGAAGATAATCGCGATTCGAAGTCCATTGGCCTCGGCCCAATAGAGCGGGCTGCGCGGCGAGAGCGCGAGGATATCAGCGAGCCAGGCGCGAAGAAAATCGCGGCGTCGCGGAGGAGAGGTGGCAATCAGGGCTTCCGCCGCGCCCCCCCATCCGCCCGCTGCTGAGGGGTTCTGTGTCCCGGCGAGCGCGGCGGGACAGATCCGCGCCGGGGGCTTGCGGCGCGCGGTGGCCCCCGCGCCTTCCGCCAGCTACTCGGGCGCGGCGCCTGAGGGCGAGTCCGAGCAGCCGCAGGACAGTTCGCGCCGCCACCGACGCGAGGGGGGGGGGGGGTGAGGATGGGGGGGGGGGGGGGGGGGGGGGAGATGAGGATGAGGACGAGGATGGGGATGTTGAGAGAGAGGAGGGAGAGAGAGGGGGGGGGGGGATGAGGGATGAGGGCGGGGGGGGGGGGGGGGGGGGGCCAGAGCGGATGTGGGATGGGGGCGAGGAGATGAGGAGGAGATGAGGGCTAGGGGGCACGGGCTGAGGGCGGCGGACGGGCCCGAAGGGAACAGGGGGCCAGTCCATAGCGCCAAGCAGACCAGCGGCTAGCAGCAGCAGGAAAACAGGGGGCGAGAGAATAATGACGAAGCGGATGAGGAGGAGAAGGAGATGGGAGGATAACGAGGGGAGGGGGATGATGAGCGGGGCGAGGAGGGGTCGGAAGGGGGTTTGGGCGGCGGAGGGGGGGAGAGGAGAATGAGGAGGAGGGCGATGAGGGAGGGTGCGGGAGCGGCCGCTGTTTCCTCCGCGGCGCAACCGCCGCCGAAGGATGACGACCCCGCGCGGCGACCTGCCGCTGGCCGGGGCGCTGGGCCGCAGGCGCCCCCGCGGCGGCCCGGCGGCGTCGTCGGCCGCATGTGGAAGGCCCGCGGTTTCCCATCTCCCTCCATCCTTTTTTCGAATGTTCGCCAGACAGTGCTTGCTTTTCGAGCGCTGCGCGCGAGGACGACGGCGTTCCGTGAGATTCAGGCCGAGGCCGAGGCCGTCGGTCACCGGCCGCTGTTTGAGGGCCCACTCGCCCTTGCCCCCCCCCCCCCCCCTGCCCCCCCTGAGACCTCTTCTTCTCCTCGCCCCCCCCCCCCCCTTGCGCCCCCCCCCCCCTAGATGCAAGGCCAGGGCGCCGAGATTCTCGGCGTGTCCGTCGCCCCTGCATTGCCTTGCATCGTTGATCGTTTGGGGCGGCGGCGTTGCCGGCGCCTATGAATCGCGCCCCATCGGCCCGAGACGTCATTGCGGGCTTGGCAGCTCGGGCGAATGTTGCGCGACCCCCAGCGGACGTCCTTGCATGAGGTCGTTGAGTTGCGCTTCAGAATGGCGTTGCCCGAGGGCGACGCGAACGCCGTTGCTTCCCGCCCCGCGTCGGCCACGCCGAAGCTCGCGAGGGAAATTGCGCCCCCGCGGTTGGGCCCCATTGGAATTCCAGCAGGAGTTGGAGACCACCAGGTTCAGCCGCCATTGGCAAATGGGGGTTCTTCGCCGCAGGCGCCGTGCATTTTCCACCCAACATTAGAGGGCAGGGCGCGTTGGCAAGAGACGCGCTCGCTCGCGGAATTCGCGCCCATGGGCTTTGGGCCCCCCAACGAGAGCCGAATTTTATTGTTGGTAACCCTGGGGGTTGGGGCCGGGGGCGCCCCCGACAAGTCTGCGAATGCGCGGCGCCCTCCCATGGCGGAAGCTGGGTCATCACCTGCCTTCAAACAAGCCCTCCCGGGGGGGCACGGAGCACGCGTCCATTGCAAAGTTGCGCGCGTGCATCATTCTGGTTCTTGCGTCGCTACCATTTCGCGGGCGCGCGTCGACCCGCCACCGCTCGCGGAAAGAAGAAGGGGAGGGGGGGCGAGGGAGGAGGGAAGGGGAAGGGATAATGATCGAATGCGACTTGATTAGGTTTTTTGGGGAGGAGGAGGGGAGGAGGCAGGGAACGAAAGAGGAGGGGGAAGGGGGGGGAGAGAAGAAAGGGGAGATGTGATTCATCATGCTCTTTGACTTTCTCACCCTCTCGCCCGCCCCCCCGCCTGCCCTCTCCTGTCCCGGCCTCCATTCCATCCGTCGTCAGTGCGATGTTTCTGAGTTCAGTCAGTCGCTCGGGCCCCTGCTCGCGTCGGCGGCAAGCCGACGAGGGGTGGATTCGGAGGTTGGGGATTTGCCGCTACTGTTGCATCAGCGGTCTGGCGACGCACGCAGCGCACCGGATGCCATTAAGAAGGGCGAGTTGCAACTGTCCAGCCCCGGTGTGGCCGACAAGTATTTCCTTTCGCCTGAGCTGCGGTTGCCAGATTGTCTCCAGGTGCTTTTCAATCCGTTGGAGTAAGCAGTTGAATAACTTCCTGAATGGGAGCGGCCTGGAGTCCACTTTAAGGTCACCCTGGGCATCCCGGGGGCAACTGCGATCGTTCTCAGCCCCTCATCTCGCGCGCCCGCCCCCGCCCTCCTTGCGGGCGGGGCGGGGCGAGGGCGACGCGGGCGGGGGGGGGCGACGGGGGGGGTGAGGGAGGCAATGGGGGGAATGGGGCGCGACAGGGAGCACGGGGGAGCGCGGGGAGAGGTGGGGGGGGAGGATCGCCCATGCCCGCATTGAGTGCTTTTTCCTTCCTCCCACTTGCCACTCGCCCGCCCCCTATCTTCTCCTCCTCTTCCCTATTGCGCCTTCTCCCATTCCTCATCCTGTTGCCCGCCAGCCCACTCCCTCGCGTCCTGCCTCCTTCTCTGACCGCCTGGCTGCATGGCCGCCCTTCGCTAGCCTGGCCCACGGCCCTGGCCCTGTCCCCATGTCTCCTTCCTCCTCGGCCCCCCTCCCACTCCAGCCCCCGGCCGCCTCTCCCTGGGCCGTCGCGCACGTCCGCCCCCCATTGATGGGGCCCAGGCGTTGTCGATTTTCTTCGGCAGGCGCGACGTGGTTCCCCGCCCCAAGGCAGCCCGCCCCCTCCTTGGCGCGCCGGGCCATCCGATGGCGGAGGGGTGTAAGCAGGGGGCCACCTTCGACTGGAAGTGGCAGCACGTCGAGCGCTGTCGTAAGCATCTCGTCGACGCGCCCCCCTGGTGCCACGACATTTCAGCGCCCAGATGTTCTGCGAAGGCGCCGCAAAGGCATCCGACATTGATTCGGGTTTGATTAAGCGCGTCGCAAAAACAGTGAAGTACAAGCCTCTCGTAGGACTGACCTGGGCCCTCTTATCGGTCTGCTGTTCGGTCGGAAATTCGGGGGCATGGGCCGAGGGGCGTCGGTGCCACGAACGCATTTTGGACCATGCGGCCTGCTCGCGGAAGGCGAGATTGGCCGCGCGTAGAAAGGCGTCGGAAGGGGTACTTTTGGAAAGGCCGACGCCTCGTGGAGTTTGTGCGTGGTGGCGTCGGTGAGTTATGTGCGAACCCAGTGACATCCCGACGCGGAGATTTCTTCAATTTCATCTCGCAGTCGCTTCGGGACCAGGCCGCTCGATTGGCGGGGGTCCAGGGCCAGCTGAAACACGCCATGCGCGACAAATGGCGGCGCAAACTCGACCGCCTGAGCTTCGCGCCTTTTAAGCTCCTGGCGACCATGGGTAATATCATGGGAACCTGTGCTCTCCGTCAGCATGCCGTTCGCAAATGTTTGGCGGAAGTGGATGACGCCGATAATGGGGGCGAGCTGCAACCCTTGCACCGCGCCACCGTGCACTCGGCAGTTGGCGACGCCAACCCCTTCCTGGCAGACTTGAACTTCTTCGCCCAGAACCCCCAAGCCCCCCTCCCAGACCGAGTCGCGCAGGAACTCAAACAGCATTCCATGGCTATCGTTCACACGCGGAGGACCGATGGGGGCCCGCGCACGCACGGGCGCCCTCCAGCGCAAAATGAAACACCGCGACCCCCAAGCGAGACATTGCGAGCTGAAGGTGGATGAATACGAAGCCCTGCTCAATAATGCGGATTTTTGGTCTTTCGCTGCGTCGAGCTGGCGCAGACGAGATTTGGCGTCTGCGACCTTGCCGCCGATCTTTCCACCCGCGGAGAGGTTGCAGATAGGGCAGAAGGATCAGGCAGAGAAGGAGGGCCCCATCTTCCTTTACCACGCCCGCGGGCAACCCCGACAGATGTCATCCGCGAACGTGGCCAGGGAACAGTGGTCCAATCATGAGAAGGCGGTTGCATGCAAAGCATTGTCGCTAGATCCTACAGCCCATGCTATCATATGCATGCTCAAATCCATCATGAACGACAGCATCCGCGCATGGAGCGCTCCTCGGGGCGCTGCGCTCGAGCATCAGTGCCGCGTCCGCTGCGGCCGCTTCTTCGGTTCGGTCGTCTGTGGCGACCGCGGCCGCTGCTTCGCCTCGACCCTGCTCGCGTCGACCTCGCCGTCGCCGTCGGCGCCGCCTTGGTCGCGACCCTTGCCCTTGCATTTGCCTTTGGATTTGTCGTGCTCGCTGTTGGCCTCGACCGTCTGGGCCACAACCTGAGCTACAAGCTGGCCCATGCCCTTGTTCTCGTAATTGCTGCAGCCCTCGTCGCCGTCACCGCCGCCCTTGCTGCGCTCTTGCCCACGCCCATGCTGGCTCCCTTGCCCGTGCCCTGATGCTCGGCTTTGCTCTTGCCCCTGCCCATGCGCGACTGGTTGCCAGTCCCCCCGTTGTTCGTCTGAGTTGGAGTCATCCCCCACGCTGGCATCTGGCTAGGGGCCCCCTGAGTCTTGAGCCGAGAAGCTAGCTGTTTGTGAGAGCCGAGGCCGATGGCCGACGCTGGCGATTTCTGGCTACCGCTGCCCCTGCTTATTCTGTGATTATTTGTTTATCTCTCTCTTCTTTTTTGTTATATGTATTTCTCTCTTTTTGTTTTCTCTCTCTCTCTCGATATGTATATATATCTCGCTCTCTCTCTATATATATATATATGTCGCTCCCTCTTGTTTTTTTTTCTCTCTCTCTCTCTCTCTCTCTCTCTCTCTCTATCTCTCTCTCCCTCTCTCTCTCTATCCCCCCTCTCTGTCTCTCTTTCTTTTTTTTTGTTTCTCTCTCTTTATCTATATTTCTCTATCTCCCCCTTTCTCTCTCTCTCTCTCTCTCTCTGTCTCCCTCTCTCTCTCTCTCTCTCTCTCTCTCTCTCTCTCTCTCTCTCTCTCTCTCTCTCTCTCTCTCTCTCTCCTCTCTCTCTCATCTCTCTCTCTCTCTCTCTCTCTCTCTCTCTCTCTCTATATAAATAATTTCTCTATGTATTTTTGTTTCTCTCTTTCTCTCTCTGCATCTCGTTACTTCCTCCTCCTCATCCTCTTTGCTCTCCTCCCTGCTCTCCGCCGTGCCCCCCCCCCCCCCCCCCTGCTCCTGCTCCTCCTTTCGCCGCTCCCCCCCTTTCTCCTCATCGTTTGTGGCGCTGCCCAGGCCCCCTGGCATCTGGCCCTTCGCCTGCCGCCGATTTTCTAAGCGTGGCATGCGTTTCGCTTCTCTGCGCGGGCCGCCGCTGCAGCGGGCTGCCGCTGGCGCCTCGGGCTGGGCAGCCGCATGGGGCTCTTCGAGCAGGCCCCGGCGCCCGGGGCACCCCCGGCTGGCGGCGGAGTTGGGGCCGTTGTTGCGCCCGCACTTGCAGGTGATATGGTGCCGGCACATTTTGGTTTGCTCGGGCCAGTCGTCGCACTTTGCACGAGCGCGCGCCGGCCGCCAGACGCCGCTGATGCCGCGCGCCCCCCGAGCAGTCATCTCGCAGGGAGAGGCGCGAGGCATTGAGGTCCCCGCATGCGGACGGGGTCCCCTGGAGCCTTCGGCATCGCTCGCATGGAGGTCGAAGCTGGCCCTGCAGGTTCCATTGTTCGCCCATCGCCTGCGGCTTCTCTGCGCGTTGTTCAAGTCAGTGTTTGCAGAGCCTCATCGCGTGGCGGCCCTCGCTTCGCGGGGCCCCCCGACTGCGACGAGCCTTGTCCGCGGCGCCCACGAGGAGCATGTGAAGGCGCGCATATCGGGCGCTCTCGCCTCCATCTCGCATGCGTCGCAGGACATCGGTCGGGCGAGGGCGCGATTCTGGGGCGGATGTGATATGGGGCATTTTCAGGATACATTGAAAAGCAAGGGTGGTGATTGATTTTTTAAATGCGACACCCGCCCACCCATCCCCGTCCCCTCCCTTTGCACAATGCAGATAATTAACCCAGCGCGACCCGACCTAGAATTTGGAGCCCCTAGGAAAGCAGCATCAGTTGCTATGCTAGGCTATGCCATGCTATGCTGTGTTGTGCGATGTGTTGCTATGCTATGCTATGATATGCTGCGCTATGTTATGCTAAGCTAAGCTATGCTATGTCATGCTGCGCTGTGCTATGCGATGCTCTGCTATGATATGCAAAACTGCGCTATCCTATGCTATGCAATGCTATGCTGCGCTGTGCTAAGGCTATGCTATGTTATGCTATGCTTGGCTATGCTATGCTATGCTATGCTACTGCAGCGCTGCGCTATGCTAAAGCTAAGCTAAGCGAAGCTAAGCTAAAGCTAAGCTAAGCTAAGCTAAGCTAAGCTAAGCTAAGTTAAGCTAAGCTAAGCTAAGCTAAGCTAAGCTAAGCTAAGCTAACCCTCCTAGGCAGAGAGCCCAGGTAGGGAATTACATCCATGCTAATGGAATAAGCTAAGCTAAGATGAGATAAGCAACGCTAAGCTAAGGGGACGTAGCTGGGGGAACCGCGGGGCGGATCCTGGGGGAACCGCCCGGGGCGGGGTCCACTGCCCGGCCCCTTTAAGCAATGAGAGTAAGAACCCTTCTAGGCAGAGCATAGATGGGGAAAGACATTGCTATGCACTAGCCACTTGTCTTTCTGGCCCCTCTCAACTCAGGACGCCGGTGCTATCGCCGCGGAAGTGTCAGGGCATCCCCTGAGCGTGAATGATGCGGCTGCTCTTGTCGATCATCTTGTCAAGGAGGGGGCTCGGGCGGGGTGCACCGTCTCGCGCGGCTGGCATAATCTCGCGATGGCAGGGCCCAGGATGTCGACCATTCCGTCTTTGGAAGACGCTAGCGTGGCATCCACGTCCAATGATTCGCAATTCCTCGAGCCTGAGTTGCAGGTCGCGCCGTCCAGTCTGCAGTGCAGGCAGTCTTGCGTTCTCAGAGGTAGCTGCGCTGCGCTTGCCGCGTGCGCTGAGCCTGGAACGGGCTCGCCCAAGCTCGAGCTACGTCTCCGCCTTTCTCACCAAAGTTGGGCGGCGCACCCCAATGTCCTCGATGATCGCCAATGCGGCCCTCGCATCTTCGACTGCAGCGTTCAGTCGATGCCAGCCGCATAGTTCGTAGCCTTGTTGAACGAGGACTTGGCGAGGAGCCGCGGGGCCCCCTGCACGCTCGCGGGCCGCCCCTCAGGTTATTATCAGCGCTTGGTTGAGTTAAAGGGCGGCGGCCTTGCGCCCGCGCCCTCGGTTCCCCGAGTTGTCGCACGTGGACTTCGCGCAGATATTGCGGCATGGTTTGAAGTGCCTTGATTCGCCGCCGCTTGCTATCGAAGATGCCATTGGGAACCCCGACGACATTTAGTAGCCCTGCCCGCTGGCGGCGGGGAGGGGGGCGATGCGTTCGAGAAGCCCCCCCCCCCCCCCCTGCGTTGCCGAGTCTACATGTCCTTCGTGGCCCGCCCGAAGACAATCCCGATCACCTCGAGCAAGGCTTTGCCATGCGCGCGACGGAGCGCCGAGTGCATTTCGACAGTTGCAGTCACTCCAGCTTTTTTTTTTTTGTTGTTGCGATGTTCTCCTGCACTGACTCCCCCTCCTCCCTCTTCCACTACCACCCCATCCAACCCTCTCGCCCCCCGCCTGACTTCTCACTGTCCAGCGTCTCACCAGCTCCAGCTCCCGCCCCACTTCAACCCCCGTCGTCCTCCTTCCTTGGCGCTCACTCTCCCACGCAACCGGCAGAGTGTGATTGCGTTTCCCTTGCTCTCATGCTCACGCAAACGAGCGGCGTCAATATCGCTGCATCGCGCCATTGGCGCGCGCTCACGTCTATGCGCAGAGATGCCGATTGCCGCAATCACTTCGCTTCCCCATTCGCCCCTCGATCTCTAGTCGCCCCCTTGCCCCCTCCATTGCCCCGCGCCCTGCAGGCGCCCAGCGCGCTGGGATCTCGCGCTGCTGCCGCGGGCCGAAGGCCGCTGACCACCCTGGCAGGCGCCCCGGCCAGCCATCTCGATCCCATCTGCCATCTGTCTCGTTTTGCATATGTTTCTTTTCAGTGTTCTGAGCATCGCGACTGCCGTCGTCAATCGTATACTTTTCGCTCGCTAGAAACGCGTGAACCTTCAGGGGGAAGGGGCGCAAACTGGAAGTGTAGTCTGCTCAGGTCTAGTGTGACGCTTGCAAAGGTTTGCAATCTCTGAACACGCTTGGATGCCGCGTCACACATTGCACATGCAGCCGGGCGCTCGTCTGCAAGAACTGCCCCAATCCACGCGCCGCTCATTTGCCCTTCGCCCAGGCGCGGTTTCTGTTCGGATCGCGCGCGGGTGAACCAGCGCGCGAATTACCTCGCGCGCGTCTCCTGGCTGCGTGCGCGGGACACAGCCGCGCCGCTCCACGTGGAGAAGAGCGACCACGCGCGTCATAGGCAGCGCGGCCGCATTTGCCTAGTGAAGGGGGGGGGGCCAACATGCTTTCAGTTTTGATCTGTTGTGTTGGGAGATCCCCAGGGGGCTTGCCGGGGAACTTTCGGACCCCCCCCCAGGGCCTCGACGTCTCTCGTGGCTTGCGGCCAGCGATCCCTAGGGGGTTATTCCATGAAACTGTTTTTTTTCCCTCCCTTGATTCTGCGCGAGGGCCGATCGCAACAGTTCATGTTGGGCCAACCTATGACAGGAGCTTTGTCGATGCGCAATTCCGTCATCATCAGCCGCCAACGTCGCCAACTATGATTACATGCGTTGGCATTGTCACCGTCTTCAAATTACAATCATCACTATTGTAGGCAGTCCTTTCGTGATCCTGAACACTGCTGCAACTATCTGCCTTCCTTGAGGGCGATGGCGACGTTTGCTATGGCCTTTGGCCCCTCGACAGGTGGCTCTGGGGCGTTCAAAATCCCCCCCGCGTGCCTCCAGCGTAGGACATGCAAAGCCCTGGCCCCGAGCCCTGCCGCTCACGCAGGCTGCTGTTTGCGTCTTGACCCCCCGACGCAGCTGCTCGTTTCCTTCCTCTCACCTACGCCCCGCCCCATGCTCACTCCCCCGGCCCAGCCTCCAGCCTTTCGCGCGGGCGGCACGTTTCAAGCTGATGGGCATCGCGTTTCGCCCGCCTGCTAGTCGCGCCCATGCTCGTGGATTCGTCGCTGACGCACCCCGTCGAGGAAGTCCCCGACGACTCGCATTTTGCATCCGAGCCCCAGACTGAAGATGACCCCACCAAGCACTGCACAGGTATCCCGCCAGACGTTCCGACATCGCCAGAGTCGCAAGTTGTTCCGCCATTGCCGCGCGATTCTTGCAAGAGGTGCAAGCCCCCAGGCCTCCGCGCCTCCAGCCCCGCCAGCGGCCAGTTCACTTTGTTGCCTCCGAGTCCGATTGCTGGTGAGCGCCCGCGCGAGAGGCCCCGCGGCTCCTCGAATGCCCCCGGGGCGCCATGGTCGCCCAAGAGCGAGGGCTTGCTGGGTGACTCGCAGGACACCATCGCGTCGAACTGCGGAGGCTATGACCCGCTCGCTGATAGCCCTCCCCCGACCGATAGCCAGACCGCCATCGATGCTGAGCTCGCGGCACATGAATGAAGGATGCGGGGGGGGGGGGGGGGGAAGCTTGGGGCCGTCGCATCAGAGCCACCGAACTTGTTTCGGCTCGTCATGGGATTGGGGCCCCAGGGTCGTTTGTTGAAACACATTCGAAAAGGCTCCAGGCTCGCCCCTACCTTCACTCATCACTCACGCAGGCAGATGCAAGGAAGCGGCGGTGCGCTCGGAGCGCCTCGCCCTCGCTTGCCCGTAAGCGCTCGAAGATGTCCGCCGTGAGTCCGCCGGCGTCGATATCGAAACCACGCGGGGCTTTCTAGGGGCACTCGAATCTGCATCGTGGGGCATGCGCCACGCCCACTCCTTATATCATGCCCCACCGACTAGCGCAGACCAGAGGACCAGAGGAGGTTCCCGGGGTCGCGATGGGGTACATGCGCCGACGTAGGTCTTGGCGTAGTGCCTTGGGGTGGGGGAGGTCGCAACATATTCGAAAACGCTGGTAAAGCATATATCACCGATGACAAATCGATTGGCGCGTTTCTTCGCGGGGCCCAGACCCAATTCAGCTGTCAAATGGTTTGTTGAAACACGGCGCGATGCTAATAGTCATTCGGGAAGTCAGTTGCTAGCCTACAGAGAGTGTTATGAAACATTTTTGCTGAGCCCCCCCTCGAATGTCTGGGCCAGGGGATAGGATAACGCCGCCGCCAGGCCTCCTGTGTCATTGTCTGCCGCGGGGCCGCTTGCGCCGAAGCCGAATCGATTCGACTTCCAGCGGGCCTTGTCAAGCGAGGATCTTCTGCAGGGCATGTCGCGAGCATTGCAACCTGTGCCCGGGAGGACGGTTCCGACGGCATTCAAGAGGTGGTCTCCGATTGCGAGCTCTTTGATCCGACAGCGAAGCCCAACTAGAAGTACGGGCCCCGGCGGCGCATTCTGCTTGTGCGGCTCAATTGTCGCGGCTATATGTATCGCAGCGGTAGAGGTGCCCGTGCCATAGGTTTGTCTCAGTCATGCGTCGCAAACCCACGAGTCGCCAACACGTGGGGTTTGCAGTTTGCACTGCGACGAAGCCAGTCAGATGTGAGTGGCTTTTTAGCGCGACGCAATGCCGCGATAGTCGAGCGCCATGATCCCATCCCCTCTCCTCGTCGATTGAAGCCATGCATTTCAATTGCGATCGTCGAGTATGTGCCCCGACTGCCACTTGCATCAATGACATGCCCTGGGAGGGTCAATTCGACCTGGTCGTTGTCCCAACCCCCTGGCACTCGCGTTCGCTGCCCTTCCTGTTAGAAGATCTCTCCAGCCAGCGCCGCCCCCCCCCCCCCCCCCCCCTGAACTCACCAGGGGCATTGAACGCTGCACTGGGCGCTGCAGTTCTTGCGCGCCCCTTCCTCGCTCACCCCTGCGCGCCCGCGCTCTCCTGCCCTGCAGCCAGCGTCCGCTGGAGGCCATCAGCGGGCGAGGTCTCGGAGGCGATGGCGGACGCCGTTGCTGCCGAGGAGGTCGCTCGATCGCCCCAGGCGGCGGCGGGGCAGCGACGGCCGCCCGAACCCAGCCCTGCGGCAGGAGAACGAGGAGGAGGAAACGTCGGACGAGGGAGATTTGGGGGGTGGGAGGAGAAGGCGAGATGGGCGGAGGAGGACGGAGGATAGAACAATTCACAACTACAGCAATGCGGAGGTGGAGCGGAGCACCGTGAAGAGGATGTTTCGAGCGTGGGCTGTGTTCGCCTTGGTTCCTGCGCTCGGGGCGCCCCCGCCTAGCCGTCGATGCCATCGCTTGTGGCTCTACACCCGATCTGCCATCAACGTTTACAATGCAGACAGCAACCGCGCGATCCCGTGCGATCCCTCGGCGTTTGGCCACGTGGCCGTTGATGTTTGCTCGGGGGTGGAACATCGAGCGCGGCTTATGGCATGTTTGAAGGGCTGCAATTTCGAACTTTGTCTACCGACACTCGTCGTCACAGGTTGCAGGGGTGAGTGCTCGCCCAGATCTGACGTCTGTTGAGCTCTTTTATTCGCAAGTTTGATGTGCGAATGTGCATGCTCAGAAGAAGCGCATTGCAACTGAGTGGAGCAGCGCGCAATACTTGAAACAGCCGCTCAACATATCATCCCAACACATGCTTGCGATCGTTTCTGTTTTGAGAGCGTTTCTCCGCGACTGAGTACGCTGGGAGGATGAGGGGTGAGCGGTGACGAGAGGTTGTCAAGGAGGGCGCGGAGGGGGCGGGGGGGGCGGGGGCGGCGGGGCGCAGACGGGGGTGGGCGGGGTGGGCGGGGGGGCGGGCGGGGGTGGACGGGGGGTGGACGGGGGGGCGGCGAAGGGCGGGCGGGGGGGTAGGCGGGGTCGGGCGGGGGGGCGGGAGGTAGACGGGATGTGAACGAAGGGTAGATGATGAGGCAGAAGGACCCCAGAGAGATTGCACCGATCCAGACGGATTCCGCGACGCACCCATGGGTATTGTTCTAGCGATTGCTGCTATTGTTTCGGGCGATTGTTGTTATTATTGTTGAATGCGGTTGTTGGCATTCAGCAGAATAGAATCGCTCCCGCCTTATAATGATGCCATCAGCCTGTTCCCGCGTGTCCTTCACGCGCGGCCGCGCATTGCACGCGCCGTCCTCCTTTCTTCGGGTCAAGCAGCGCCCTCCCGATTCCAGGGCCCCAGGAAAGGTCTTCTTAGGCATTGTCTCCTTCCCCATCGTCCATCCCGCCCTCCTCGGCCTCCCTACCCCCTCGGCCCTCCTGCCCCCCCGGCCCCGGTTAGATCATTTGCCCTCCTGCCCCCTCGCCCCTGGAGTAGGTTGCAAGCTCTCTTCTCCGCGCGCGAGGCATTTTGCTTCGAGCGCCTCGAGAGGGGCACCTTGGGCCCCCGGGGCCCGCCAAGCGCCGGACCTCCAGGGGCGGCGGCGCAAGCGCAATGCTGCTACGAGGGCCCCCCGCGGGCGCAGCGGTCGGTCTGCCCTATCGACGGCCGCCCTCGCCAGAAGCAGCTGGCGACGCTGCTTTGCGCAGGGGGGGCCAGGGGCCAGGGCTGGCGGGGGTCGGGCCCGCTGCCCCCCACTTCGTGAGCCATTTCCCAGGGGCGTGTCCCAGGCAGTTCCAGCTCTCGCACTGGGGCCGCGCCCGGTTCGAGCGCGGCCTTCCTTTCCCCCCCACCCGCCCCCGCCCCGCCCCGCCCCTGCCGACCTGCAGCCAGGGAGGCGTCGGAGCTCCAGGGCGCTCAGCCCGCGAAGCTGGTTTGAGCTGGGGAGCCACCAACGCGCCAACGTCCACGACGTCATGGAGGGGCCGGGGGAGGGGAGGGGAGAGGCAGTCAGAGTGGACAACTTGAGGACTGCCCTTCCTGCTGGCTCATGCTCAGTTTTCTTTCTCACCTTCTTCATCTGCTATGCTTCTTTCTCCGAGTGCGCCATTGCCCGCCTTCCTGGATGTCGGTGGAAGACGGCGTCTTGGCATCCCGCATCTAACGGAGGATTCTGGGGCGTCGGAACAAAGCGGGACCCTCTCATTTGCGCTTTCATGTTCCAAAAGGTTTAGGCAATATTCGGCATTCTTGGTCCACGTAGAAGTTAAGGGGGGGGGGGGGGGGGTGGGGGGGGGGGGGGGGGGCGAATGGTTCGATTGGTATCGCGACAAGGTGGAGCGTCCTCCTTCTTCAGGCGACAATGGGGCAATGTGGGCTACGTTTGGGCCAAATTTTGTTAACGCCATTAGTGCAGGGGTAGAGCTCAATCTAGCGGCCACCCCTGGGTTTTTAGCGACCTGGAAGGGCGGGCCCCTGGGGCCTCCGAAAGTTTAGCCTTGCTGGGCGAAGGAGGGAGTCGGATGGGGCGAAGGGGGCGATGAGGGCGCAAGAAAGGGGGGGGGGGGCGGCAGAGGGGGCCAGGCGAGGAGGCGGCCCTGGGAGCAGAAGAGGGCAGGGAGAAGAAAGAGAAGGAAGAGAAGGAGGAGGGGCACAGGAGCACAAGGAAGAGGAGGAGGAGTAGTACCATACATATATATATATATATATATACATATGTATATATACATACATATATATATATATAACAGTAAACTAAATGTACCCCGCACGTGCTCCGCACGAGAGCCATTGGGGCTCGAGGTTGCTACGGCAAGAAAGCCTCCAACGAGGCTTGTGCGTCGTGGGCTGAGCTGTCCGGCGATCAGCTATTGCCATGGCCCCCCAGGAGAAGAAGGTTGTCGCAGGGGCGCCGACTGGCAACAAGTCCATCGTCGCCTTCACCACTTCGAAGGAAGGGGGTCCGCAGCCGCGCCTGCAGACGCGCAGCCTCTGCTGCTCCAGCCGAAGCCGCGCGGCTTGATGCTTCGGCCGACGCCGCCCAGCCAGATGCAGCGCCCGCCGCGGCGCCTTTTCCAGCAGCCCCTTCAGACGGCGCCGCCGGTGCAGAACTTGCAGCAGCCCCCCCGGAAGACGCCCTCATGGGCGGCGGCGATGAGGGGCAGGGCGAGGGGCAGCTCGGACCAGAGGTCCCCGATCAGGAGGACGAGGCGCGCGACGGTCTGCAGGCGGAATTGGATGCGATGTTTGACGAGGGCTTGGACGGCGATGGCGATGGGTCAAGCGGGCAGCAGGCGTCCGAAGACAATTCGGGGACTTTCACGTCAGGTACTTTAAAAAGTACTTTGGCTGCTGCCCCGGCTTCGGCGACCACGCAGGCTGCCGCCCCTCGGGCCGCGGCCGGCCCCGCTGCTTCAGGGGGCGCGCTCGCCGTGCTTGGCCTCGCGCCCACGCCCGCCGCGCCTGCCTGGGCCCCCCCCCAAGACTGCCGAGGCTTCCAGCGCCTGCAGCGGCGGCGCCCCAGCGAGCGCCAAGGTCAAGCCATCGCCAGGGAGCACATATGTCCGCGTGCCCCATGGCCGAGGAGACCGCCGGCGGTGGAGACACTTTTGAGCGCAAGCACCGCGGCTTAAACTTGGCCCCCAGGGAGAATAGCGAGGGTGATGAGACGCAGAAGGACAGGTGAGAAGTGCCACTCGAACTACAAGGCGCAAGCTCGCTGCTGGAACAAGAACAAGGCTTTGAAAAGTGGTTCGGTGACAAGTTGGAGCCCGAGGAGACAGAGCGGTTCGCCACCCGCAGGAGCAGCGGAGCCCCGGGCCCAAGGGCAATCAAAACTTGCGCCAGCACAGCGGTTGGGTACGCATACCCGCAGGAGCAGCGGAGCCCCGGGCCCAAGGGCAATCAAAACTTGCGCCAGCACAGCGGTTGGGTACGCATACGTGCCAGAGCGTAGGATAGTCTCCTGAGCAACAACAGCGGAAGGAGGAGGAAGAGGAAGGATGCAGGAGGCGACGAGAGGAGGAAGTGGAGGGAGGGTTGGACTTGGCGTAGCAATCCACCTCGCCTTGCCCCCGCCCCCTGGGCCCGCCAAAGCTGCATCCTGAAAGGCAGCGCGCGGGGCTCGGTCGCGTTGAACTCGCACTCCAAAGTCACCTGGGGGCCGGCGTAGGGGCGGGGGGGGGGTGGCAGAGGACTTGCGCCCATTCAGCCCCACTCCTGCGTCGTGTTCTTTCCCTCGGCATTATTTCGAAGCGTCCTCTCGTCTCCTTCTTCTCTCCTTCGCCCCCCACCTGCTCCTCTTGCCCCCCTCCGCCCTCTCTTTAGATAGCTGGTCACCGACCACCTCCTCAATCGCATTGCTTATTTTGTCGGCCGCGCCCCAGGGCGCGCACGAGCTGGTCAAGATCGCGCTGGTGGCGGAGACGGAAGCGGGCGTGGAGGCCCGGGGCAGGGTTCACTGGAAGCCCTGGAGCCTCGTCGCGCGCGATCTCGCTCTCGAGGGCTACCCCGCGAGGGCAGACCAGCTGACAGAGTTCGGACCCGCTGCGTGAGCAGCCAGTGCACTGTCATGCCAGACCCCGCTCATCCGGCGGAGCGGTTGATCAGCGAGTAACTGGGCATCGTCGCTGATCAGGCCACCGCCAGCAGGGCCATGGGCGTCGCTCGGAAGGATGCCGACACGAGCCGAGGGTCGAACCTGCAGGCCTTCATGGAGGCAATGGCGCAGTCACTCCAGGATTCTCGCTCGAGCAGCGCCTCAGCCATTCAGTCTTTAGCGAACGACGGCTCGGCCGAGACTCCTGTGCCCCCTGAGGAGTGCGCCCACGACATATTCGAGCCCCCCATCGGCAGCGCTTACACCGCGGGACGTTGGAAACTCCGGCTCTGCTTTCAACGGGTCACTGCAGCAGGGGCGCGCGGCCAGGGGGGCGCAGGAACGGCGCCGCGCACTAATTCCTGCGGAGGTCGTCGAGGCCAAGACGCACGCGGCGGAGAGCTCCAACGGCAAGACAGTGAATGTCGCCCAGGCGCGCCGAAACGCTGAGGAGGCCATCGATGCGCAGGGCAAGGAGCAGGTTGGGCTGATCGAGACTCAGGCGGGCGACCTCGCACAAATTGCCAGGGG
>CAUYUJ010018698.1:0-46678 GCA_963575745.1 Prorocentrum cordatum | reverse complement strand
TTTTTTTTTTTTTTTTTTTTTTTTTGTTCTCTCTCTTATTTCTTTTTCTTTTTTCTGCTCTAGGTCCGTCCGGGACCACGTTCCGTCTTTTTCGATTCAGAAGAAATCAATCGCAGTCGTTTTCGGACGGGGGGGCGCCCTTGCTTGCGGCGCCGCGAGTTAGGGCCTTGGGCGAACGCGATCTCGAACATCCATATGACGCTGCGCGCTGGAAGCTTCGCACACACGAAGACTGCGAAGAGTTAGATCGCCAAGCTCACGCGTCAAGCCGTGGAGGCGGCCGCGGCAGATGACCAGCGCGTCGGAGCCGCGGGCGCCGGCGCCGCCGAGGGGGGCCAAGACGTCGTGGCTCAGACGGCGGCCGGATGCCACGCAGAGCCAACCTCGGCCCGCCAGACCAAGAGTCGTCTGCGGGTCTGCGTCCGCGAGGTCGGCGGGAACATTTGCCCCGCGAGGCCGCGGTTGAAGGCGCTCGAAGAGATCGCGCCGTGGGTTGGGTTGGACACCTTGAAGTTCTACAAGATCGCAGCCAATAGAGCGGGCAACGCGAGGCGCGATCTTGTCGACAAGGATGCGACGGGCGAGGTGGCATTGGAGATCTTCAGCCACAACGTGTCAGTCATTGACGAGATGTTCCTGCCCCTGCAGAGCCTCCGCGCGTTGGCCGATCAAGACTGGCGGCTGGGTGGCGCGAGCGTTGCGAATCGCCCCCCGAGGGCCGGCGAGCAGACGCTGTGCGACTTCACCAGGATCCATCGCGAGTGCGCGCTTGTCAGTAAGTTTGCCTCACATGTACCTTCTGTTATTTCGGCCCCCTGCGTCGGCGAGGACGCGGCGGAGATCTTCGGAACTTTCTGCGATCGCATCGGCACGCGCATGCGCGACTGCAAGACCGCGGCGTTTTTTGAATGATAATATGACCCTGATTTCTTTCTGACACCGAGGTGTGCTTGGGAGTCGTGGGCCCAGGTGTCATCCAGAGCTGCGATGGCGCCGCTGCGTACTCCCACCTGATCCCAGAGGCCGATTCCGTCGCTGACGTGGATCGCGCGCCGGTCAACTTCAAACAGGGCCGCGGTGACGCCGACATCATGCACTTTCTCCCTCGCGCAACAAGGCGCCTGGGCACCGTGGGAACTCGGCGAAACGGGCCCTCCTCGCGCACGTGGACATACTCCGCTTTCGAACTTGAGCTCAAGCGCGCTGTCTCCGACGCCGCGGCGGCGACGCAATCCGCCGACGCGCAGATGATCAAGGTAAGTTGCAACGGGGGCAATAATTTCAACGATGCCTTCATTTGCGAGGATGCCAAATACATCGTAGATGCGCCCCAGGAGACGGCGAAGAAGCAGGGCGGCCCCGCGAGTGACCCTGGAGCCGTGCAGTTCGCGAAGACGGGCTGGCAGCTCAAGGGCCGATCGCCGCAATGCGTCAGCGGTGCCACTCTGCGGGCTTCTTAGCGAAGCGGTGCCTTACAGCGATGTTGAAAGGCATGCAAGCCATCTGGATCAAGTAGAGCATCTTGATCAAGTAGAAGGAAACGACGTCCACGGTCGCGCGGGCCTGGAAAGCGTGCTTCACATATGGAGAGCACAGCGAAACCACCTCAAGAGCAATTCTCTTGAATGGCAACAAGTTGTAGCGTCTGGTCGCCCAGCACAGCGTGTTGCACGGATGCCTGAAGGACTTCAGCGGTTCCGCGCCTCGGCTGCGCGCGAGCCGCCGCCTCCAGGATAACGCCACCACGACCGAGGCCGCGGCAGTTGCTCGCGAGAAGATGAGATTGGCAACGGAGGCGTCCGTCGTGATCCAGCGGGTGGAGTTGTTGGTGAACTACAAGGATCGCCCAGGGGTCAGACAATACAAAGAGCTTCCAGGACAGCTGGCTCGCGGACCACCAGTTATTGCCGCCGTCTTTTTGGCAGCAGTTCAAAGATTTGCAGGGTCACGCGGTGGGCCTCTCAGTTCCGCTCGCGGTGGCTGGCGGCCAGGGCGCTTCTGCCGCGTCGACCTCAGGCGTGCCCAAGACGCCTGCAAAGTAGGCCTCGTCGGCAAGGACTGCCCTCGAGACTCCTGGCCCGAAGCATGTTTGGCGACCTCGGCCAGCGGCAGCGAGTCGGGCCCGACGAAGGCCCCGACCGCGCCAGAACCTAAGGGTTTCAAGCGCGCGAAGCGCGCCTGATCCTACGAACGTTCGGAGGCGATGAGCACGAGCGCGCATGCACATGCGTGAGGGCCGTCAACGCACTCCCAGCGCGCAAAGAAACACATGGACCATAAAACGGTGCACTGGTGATGCACGCGCTTGGCGCTTGCGATCGCTGAGGGCTTCCTGGCGTGAGTTGCTCTGGCTGTGTCTAGCTATGCGGTGCAATGCCCGTGGTCGGGGTTTCGAGTGCAGAGCTCGACCGCGCAGACCTCCAGCGCGGATCGAGCTCGAAGCAACGCCTGTTCTGACACAGGGTTTCGTGGAAAGAAACATATGTTGCTTGTGATTGTCTGATTTTGGCCTCGCGACTACTACGTTAACCTACATGTGCAAATTACCCTCCACCTGTGTCTAACCCGCACGTCAGGTCATGCCATTTTCCCGCCACTTCATCGGATCAGAAATGTACTAGTCTGATTTTGCGGGTACGTCCAGCATCAAGTACATTGCAATCCAGCACCACGTTTCTTGACACGTATGCCGAACAATATACGTACACTCATACATCGCATACGTTCGGCCTGGCTATTGGTTCAAATTGTCCGTGCTGCTGCTCATTATCATTCTCCTCATTCCCTTCCTCGTCCTCCTCCTTTCTTTCCAACACTCCCCTCCTCCACTCCCTTCTTCCCTCATCGGCAACGGCACTCCCTCTCTGTAAACTCTTACAGGGCCGACCGTTTTTGCTGACAGACGAATCAACTCTCCCACCTATCCTCCCCCTCCTCCCCCTCCGCCTCCTCAGTGGTTTGCTTATTATCCTTCATTTGCTCCTCCTCCTCCTCCTCCTCCTCCTCCTCCTCCTCCTCCTCTGCCTCCTTCATTTGCTCCTCCTCTTCCTCCTCCTTCATTTGCTACCCCGCCTTCCTATCCTCTTCCCACCCCTCCTCCGCTTCCTTACTTTTGCGTGCGGGCCGTGCTTGGCCGTCGCCGTTTGCGGACGTCGCAAGGCAGCCGAGTTGACAGGAAAACAGGGGTCCGTCAAGACGGAGTTGCCGACCCCCCTTTGCTCGGCCGTCGTGACACGTTCTGTGGTCCTCCGGAGGAGCTGACCCCCCAGACCAAGCCAGCACATATATATATATATATATATATATATATATATATATACGCATATATAGATATATGATTTCTGCCTGTCCAGCAAAAGTGTGTTACAGCAGGCTGGGTTTGCACCGTACACTGTACAAGTACTTGAGTATAGGCTTATGTGGTGTGGTAAACTGTGGCGCTCCCCAAAATATGTTCCAGCCCGGTAGCATAAAACCGAACACCGATTCGTTTGCAAGAAAAGTTGGAAGCCCCAAACACGAGCGGGAGAAGATATTGTATGCAAAAGTCCGTATATCTGTTGCGTACGATTGTGGTTTGTTCCAGTGTGTCGCAGACAAGCAATGTGTCGCTGCTTTTACACTGGCAGATTTCGCGGACGCAGACGAGTGATTCTGATGAAATTAGGCTGGAGGTCTGGACCGAAGGGTTCTTGAAACATGAATAGGTTAACTTTGTGTTCAGAACCCAGATTACCACTACCTGGTGATCGGGTATGGCATCACGCTTGTAGGTCGCTCTTTTTTGACTGTGTGAGACAGTCGTGCTCTGCTGTTCTGCTTCACAGTCGTGAAACGCCCAGTTTTTCTGCGTCTCCGTACAGTGCAATTCTCCTGTCCTGTCCGTGCGCATTGTATCGCGTCTTCACCTCGGCCTTTTCAGGCTGGAGGCCGTCGCCAGGCCTCTGGAGCGCCAAACAAAGATCACGACGCGGGGGTCTGGGACGCGAGCGTGTCTCCCTTTCGTGTCATACCTCGGGCCTTTGGCGGCCTTTCGGGAGGATCGGGGCATCCCTGGAGTGCTGTCGGCGAGGCGCAGCTGCTGGAAGGCACTTGGAACGCCACCGAGATCCGACGAACATGTAGAAGAGCCCCCGCCCGGGGAAAAGAGCCTCCAGCCAAGGGCAATGATAGCGAGGGGTAGGCGCAGGAGGGTGGCGCATCGGGCCCCAAACGCCCACTCATCGCCGATGGGGGCCCGATAGCCCACCCCGCCCAGGAACGTGCGGATTTGCTCATCGGGGGCACATCGCTCATCTACCAGCGATGTGCCGCCAATTCAAGCTCGGTGGTCCCCCCTTTGAGTGAGCCCCCCCTTGCCTCTCGAGTCGGGATCGTTCACAGAGTAGATCTACCTCCGAATTTATTTTCCGTCGAGTCTGATGGCAATGCGCAGACTGGCTCCGTAGGTCCATGGAGCACCCGACGCACGTGTGCTCGCAGACTCGACGGAAGAATCGATCTGCGGACAAGCCACTGTTCGAACCACTCTCCTGAAGAACAGCTTGACGAAAGGGAGCGGGCGATTCGGGTAACGCATCCGGGTCGCAGCTAGGAGAGACACGGCGCGGGAGTACCTTTTGCCGCGGGGCCACATCATCTCTCGCAGCGGCGCCCTGCCCCCACCCAGAAGGTTGCCTCGAAGGAGGAGGAGGAGGAGGAGGAGGAGGAAGAGGAGGAGGGGGAGGAGGAGGAGGAGGAGGAGGAGGAGGAGGAGGAGGGGGAGGAGGAGGGGGAGGAGGAGGAGGAGGAGGGGGAGGAGGAAGAGGTTCCGGCGTGGGGTAGACTGGACGGTTTTACTCATCATTCCCATACTATCAGGTCGCCTACGACTTGTGACTGCGCCTTTATCATGCCTAGAGGGGAGGAGGAAGAGGTTCCGGCGTGGGGTAGACTGGACGGTTTTACTCATCATTCCCATACTATCAGGTCGCCTACGACTTGTGACTGCGCCTTTATCATGCCTAGATCCTGGCTGCGGGTGAGCAGGGATTTTTCGTATGGTGCTTACTTGTGTGGGATTGTCGTGCATGACACAATTATTATTTCGCTCGATCATCTCGAAGAGAACGGGCGTGCAGAAGAGTTGTTTTGAGAAACTGTTTCTTATGTGGACAGGATTAGAATCGCGAGTCCCACAATGAAGTATCGACTGGCGGTTGGGTACAGATTCGAACGTGCAGTTGACTCAATACTTTGAGGAAGTCTGCGGGGAGGCCGTCTTTACAGATACGCCAAGTCCGGGTCTTCCACTTTTACGTGCTGTTGCTTCATGGTTTGTTGCTCTCGGGGTGACTGCCGACAACGCGTTTCCGAACACCAGGGTCGGAATGTCTGGCAGTATTTCGGGGAAATTGCTTTGAACTCGGATGCAGAAAACAACGACCTGATACCAAGCGGCAATTCGATTCTTTATGTTCATCTTTTGGTTTGATGGATACGCTTTCGTTCACAAATCCCCAGGGAAACTGTTCAAGAGGTCTGATCACCGACTTGTTGTTGGAATGTACGCTCTGCCGGCGTCAAGTCGATTTACCACGTCTTGCTCCACGAGTCTGTTAGGTTGGAGACTGACCTCGTCGGAGGAATTGGACGCATCCCGGGAGAAGGTGATGGAATCTATTGGCATGACATTGCCGGCAACGCAGAACAGCATTTTGAACATGGCTCGGCAGGTGGAGTTTGACACCACCGCTTTGCGGGCGAGGCGTGCCAGATCTTCGGAAACAGCGGCATTCCGAGAACACCGCATATTCGTTGCCAATTCCGGTGGGGAATCCAGGATAGATGCTGTAGAAACATGCGACGAAGACGCAAACAAATGAAACGATGCAGGAACGAACGGAAGCTACAAACAGTGAGCCTTGACATATGGGATACACGTTTACTTGCACACCTCAAAATTGGTGACACATTGACGGACGACCAGGAGCGATGGAAAACAGCAACGTACAGTCACGGGCGCGATAGGTTTACATATTGCTCTAATTCACCTCTGGTGCAGCAGCAGCGTTTGGATTTACTACATCGTATCTCGAAGAATCTAGTCATGGATGGCTGTCGATCGCCAGAGTTACATTTATATGAAGTTGTGTCTGGTCGTGCTGGGTTTCGGAGTGGTACCGCTGCAGGCGTCGACGGCGTCCCTCCCGAGGTATATCGCGCACTTCCATTTCCATTCGTTGTTCGGATTTTGGGAGCATTTCCAGGAACGGTATTGTCCCACCGATCGGATGACCCACCTACATGGTTCCAAATTGATTTCCGTGCTGTCCCGAAGGTGCCGAAACCATCTGATTTGGGAGAGCTTTTCCAGGAACGGTATTTGTCCCGCCGATCGGAAGAGCCACCTACATGGTTCCAAATCGATTCCCGTGCTTCCCCGAAGGTGTCGAAATCATGCGATTTTGGTGAATTTCGATATGTAAGCAAACAGGACTGTATGGCAAAACGGAACATACGAAGTTGACGCAATGTGGTAGTGCAGGTGCGGAGGTCCAGCAATGTCGCCATGCTTGGTTTCCGGCCTGGGCGCAACTGCGAAGATTTGATTTCCATTGTGATGCAAACCGTGTTTTTCCTTACCTAGGCTCTGCCTAGAAGGGTTCTTACTCTCTAGCTTAAAGGGGCCGGGCAGTGGAAAGCGCCCCGGGCGGTTCCCCCAGTCCCCGCCCCGCGGTTCCCCCAGTCGCGCCCCTTGGGTTCACCCAGCTTAGCTAAGCTTAGCCAAGCTTAGACTAGCTTGGCTTAGCTTGGCGTATGTTAGCTTATATCAGCTTAGCTTAGCTCAGCTAAAGTTTAGCTTTGCCTAGCCTAACTTGGTTTAGCTTAGCTTAGCTTAACGTATCTCATCTTAGCTTAGCTTAGCTTGGCTTGGCTTGGCTTAGCTTAGTTTAGCCTAGCCTAGCCTAGCTTAGCTTAGCTTAGCATAGCTTAGTTGACCTTAGCTGAGCTTAGCGCGGCATAGCGCAGCGCAGCATTAACACATCATAGCATAACATAGCACAGCCACGCATAGCACAGCACAGCAAAGCATAGCACAGCATAGCATAGCATAGCGCAGTATAGCATATCATATCATATCATAACATTGCTTAGCATCGCACAGCGCAGCATAGCATAGCATAACATAGCACATCATAACATAGTATATCATAGCCTAGCATAGCGCAGCATAACATAGCATAGTATATCATAGCATAACATAGCGCGGCATAGCATATCATAGCATAGCCTAGCATAGCATAGCATAGCGCAGCATAGCGTAGCATAGCATAGTATAGCACATCACAGCATTCACTACTGCTGCTGCTAATGTTGCTTTCCTGGGGCTCTAACTCCTAGGTAGGGTCGCACTGGGCTAATTTTCGCACCATTGGGGTATAGGTATTGTGATAGGCGCCGCGGATACCAAGGCGACTTTCGAGAAGAACGCATCAGGAGATTTCCCGGGCTCTTTTGACCAGGGGTGCCCACCCTAATCTGATTCTTGCACTTCTGCGCGAGCTCTCTTCCATGAAAGGCCGAGGCTTCTGATTTGTTCGACGTCCTGATTGGTGGCAAGCAGGGCGAGGTCGAGACTCCCGAGATGTTCAATTTGCTGGTCGGTTGTATTATGGAACCCGTGGTAGCCAAATGGCAGTCGCAAGGCTTCGGGTTCTCTTTTGATTTCGGTGCATTCCTGAGGTATTTGATTTGGGCGGCCAACATCTTCCTTTTGGCCAAAAGCGTTGATGAGTCCAAGGCCATGGTGCAATATTTGACTGCTGCAGTTCACGCTTTTGGTTCCGAATGGAAGCTTCCTTCATTACAGTTCATGTTTTGTAGGACATTGCGGAATCAGCATGCTCAGAGCTTGGATGTCCAGGCTCCGTCGGACGTCGTGCTTGCGCGCGTGGAGGTCATGGGCGCACTCTGGACCAAGTTTTCTCACGCCGGGGACGCAGCACGCCTATGGGGCCCAGGCCGTGTAGATTACCAGCCTCGCTATGGTGTTCTTCGCGGCCCAGGCTCAGCCCGAAGCAAACTACAAGCGTGGAGTAGGGGTTATTCAACGTCGGCTTGCTTCGGGCGTGGGTCTCGGCATATTTCCCAGGCGATCTTGACCAGACTGGTTCGTTGGGAGAGGGGTCGTGTCCGGAAGATTTTCAGATGGCGCCGGAAACCGTCGGATATATTGAAGTTGTACAACCAGAAAACATATGTGATGACTGCACAATATTTCGAGCAGTTCAACATGACACCATTGCACATCATAGTTTTACGCGCTGTGTGCACACATGCGTGACGAGAGATTACCTATCCTTTACAGGGTGCTTCCAATTTCATGCGTTATTCACGCCTGTTTCCTAACCGTCTCTTGTGAGAGGCCTTCAAATACCGCGGCAGTGGACACGATTACAAACAGCGACAAAGAGCCCACTCATTGCACGCATTTCCTGGCATGTATACTCATTGGGAATATGTTGTTTTGTGACATGCGAGGGGAGGACTGGCGGAGTTGGCGGGATGGGTGTTCATCGCAAGCTGAGTGGATGGGAATGTTTGGCGCGTTCGCGGCCGACGCGTGCGCCAAGTGCGGGTTTCCTCAAGTGGCTCCGTCTGCGGGCGCTGGATGGCGCGCCCAACGCTGCGAGGAGGGCACGCATATATTGCAGAACATTCCGGATAACCGTTCTGTGTTGTTTGTGATTGCATGCCGTTGGTGGATGTTGCTGCGGGCGCGTGTCCGCTCGCATTCATTTTCTTGCAACCGTCGCTCAGAAGATCGACGCGCAGCTTAGCGAATGTGATTTTGAAAAGCATGCAACCCCGTCGTTCCCACGGAGATCTGGTACTCTGGCAGAAGAGGGACTGTAAACAGATCGCAGATCACCTGGTCAATGTTACCATGGATGCGCAGAGCTCGTGGGAAGAAGTAGACCCTCCAAGCGATTTCACTTTGAACCTGATCCAGGCCAACTGTGTAATGTATTGTGATGGTGGCACTCGCGCATCGTAGTGTTTTGCTGGGGCCTGGGTCTTGGAAGCACATGTGAATACAGGGCATGGGGTTGAGGTCATTCTCTTGGGCCTGAAGGGTATATGCATGGCCAGCCCAATATTCTCTTTCACGGCGGAGCTTATTGCGTTGCAGAGTTGTGCCACGGCATTCGAACTATTTTGGACGACGCTCGTCCGGAACATAGTGCAGTTTTTATTTGGAAGGCTATCCTAGATTGGATCTGAGTTGCGCCGAAAGAAAGAAAGAAAGGAGGAGGAGGAAGAGGAGGAGGAGGAGGAGGAGGAGGAAATGCGGCAGCGGCCCCGTCAAGAGCGTTTTTTGGAATGGGGCTGGGGGGGGGGACTGCGGAGTCCGTCCGGTTTTTTCTCTGTGAAGGTTGAACACGCTGCCCCATGTCCAGCAAACGCCAGAGAGACCTCCAAAAAACAGTTCCGAGCGGCGGCGGCGGCCCCGCCCAGGATCGCGCGGACGCGCCCTCGGGGGCACATCGCCGATCCATCGGCGACGCGTCGCCGATTCAATCTCGATGTTTCCCCCCCTGAGCTGCCCCCCCCTCCTAGCTCGGCCCCGCGCGGAGGGGGCAGAGGGGGGGGAGGGCTGCTTCTTGGAAGGCGCGGGCCTTTTCTAGTTATAGCTACAGGGCCGGCGCCTTCTGAGAAGCAGCCTCCCTCTAAGAAGCCTTCCCCCCCCCCCCTTACCCATTGTGCGCACCACCAACTGGCGCTACGTTCTCGTCGGTCCTCGGACGCTTCCCGGCGGCTCTCGGGTCTCGGCGTGCGGTCTGGCAGCTGCGCCTCGCCGCCGCGAGGTGGCTGGAGGTGCCCGGTGTTTGTCCCAGAGAGCCGCGGGAGAGTCGTTGCCCCTCGTCCAGAAGTTTCGGGGGCGGCAAGGACGGGGGTGATGACTAGGGGTGGTGGATATCACGGCGTGTGCCATGATGTTTCCCCGGAATTCATGGCGCCTCTTCTTATTTCATTACGTCCCTGGCCCCGGATAAACCTCGACCCAGGGAAACGAGCAAAACCCGGGAAAGTTTGGCACGAACCCTGAATCCCAAAAGACCCGAACCCGAGAAACGCTGCACGCACGAACCCGGGAAACCCGAGCCACGCCCGGCCCGCCCCGCCCTGCGAAATTGGAACCGCGGGGGGCGTCCGCGTCATTGCCGGAGAGGGGGGGGGGACAAGGGGAAGGAGGAGGAGGACGAACAGAACAGAACAGGGGGGGGACTAGGGGGGGAGAGGATTCTCAATGGGACCCCCCGGTGGGCCATCTCCTGGTGCTGGTGTGGAGCCCAACGTCGGGGCCTCGGCCTACAAGCCGCCTCCCTCTGGGATCCTCCTCCAGAGGCCCCCAAGCAGGCACTTCCCAGGCGAGAGCCTCATTTTGAAAAGGAACCGCTCGCGTCTAGGATAGCGCATCCCAATGGGACCCCCCTTGGGGCCTTCTCCTGGTTCTGGTGTGGAACTCAACCCCGGGGCCTCAGCCTACAAGCCGCCCCTTCTGGGAGCCTCCTCCAGAGGTCCGAAGCAGGCACCCCTGAGACGAGAGCCTCATTGTGAAAAGGAACCACTTGCGTCCAGAATAGCGCCCACCCAATGGGCCCCGTCCCCTGTGGGCCTTCTCCTGGTGCCGGAGTGGAGCTCAACCTCGGGGCTCGGCTTACAAGCCGCCTCCTTCTGGGGTCCTCCTCCAGAGGCCCCTAAGCAGGCACCCTTCAGGCGAGTGCCTCATTTTGAAAAGGAACAGCTTGCGTCTAGGATGGCGCCCTATATGGGACCTTCCTCGGAGCCTTCTCCTGGTGGTGGTGTGGAGCCCAACCTTGGGGCCTCGGCCTACAAGCCGCCTCCCTCTGGGATCCTCCTCCAGAGTCCCCTTATGGAGGCTCCAATAACAACAACATGGTGCGACGACGTCAGAAGCGACACGGCCTTGCGGTCGCCGGTGGTGCTGCGTGACGGTGCCGCGCCGTGCCGCACAGAACCCGCGTTGCGTGATTGGCGCCGTGCTTGGCGCGAAGATGCCGTGCTGATGGTGCTACGGGGGCGTCGTGGTCTTTGAAGAAGAAGGGGAAGAGCAGGAGGAGGAGGGAAAATCCCGGCAATTCTTGGAAGAAACCGCCACGGCGTTCCAGGTGTCTCGGGGGCTTGGGCCCGCAACCAAACATATCAGGACGACGGGCCGGCCCGCGCCCGGAAAGATGGTGTCACGGGGCGGGCGCGGTTCCAGAATCCATTCCGGCCCGTGAAATTGGAACCGGTCTGGGGCGTTGCGCGATCATCGGAGGAGGGGGTGAGGACAATGAATGGGGAGGGAGCGAGAGGAGGAGTTGGCACAGCTATTGGTGGATTACCACTCGCATCGCGACTGCAGCTCGAGGCCGCCTCCTGGCCCTGGGCGTTTTCAAACAAATCGGCACGAAGGGCTGGTTCTGGTCCTGGGAAGGGCTGCGAGGACCCAGCCGGCCGGGCGTGGCTCTAGGACCCACATCGCTCCGCCTCTTCCGGTGGGAACGCGCGAAAGAGGGGGGGGCGGGCGGGCGAGGAGGAGGAAGGCGAGGAAGAGGAGGTGGGGGAGGGAGGAGGAGGACAGGAGGAGGACAGGAGGAGGAGGGGGGAAGGAGGAGTGGTAGGATGGTCCTGTTAACGGTTTCCCCGAATCGCGCCTTGCTGGATTTTCTGGGTCGTCGTTCCCGATTCCTGGTCTCGTGCCTCCCTCGCTTCCTGGGTTCGTGCCCGCCGTTTCCTGGGTTCGTGCCCAGCGTTTTCTTGGGCCGTGTCTCACCCCCTGGCCCCCCACTGGGCCGCGCACGTGCCGCCGGTCATGATTGGCGCTCCCCCCTCTTGGACGCCCCCTTCTTGGGCACCCTCGTCCAGAGGTTGCAGGCCCAGGCATCCGGCCGCTCCTATTTCCCAACAATCCTGTGGTGTTGGGTCCTCGTTTTGAAGAGACGGTGGCCCGCGTCTCCTCTCCTCCTCCTCTCCTCCCCTCCTCCCCCTCCTCCCCCTTGCGTTTCACCCACTCAATACAGCGTTTCGTGGCCCCATAGGGAGCTCCACCGAAGGCCCCAGTGGCAGCGTTCGCATGGCGGCCCCGCCACATTGCGGCACACCCCTCACGAGGATCGTGGCCCCATAGGGAGCTCCAGCGAAGGCCCCAGTGGCAGCGTTCGCATGGCGGCCCCGCCCCATTTCGGCACACCCCTCACGAGGATCGTGGCCCCATAGGGAGCTCCACCGAAGGCCCCAGTGGCAGCGTTCGCATGGCGGCCCCGCCCATTTCGGCACACCCCTCACGAGGATGGTGGTCCCAAAGGGAGCTCCACTGGAGGCCCCAGTGGCAGCGTTCGCATGGCGGCCCCGCCCCATTGCGGCACACCCCTCGAGAGGATCGTCCCCATAGGGAGCTCCACCGAAGGCCCCATGGCAGCGTTCGCATGGCGGCCTCGGGCCATTTCGGACAGAGGATCGTGGCCCCATAGGGAGCTCCACAAGGCCCCAGTGGCAGCGTTCGCATGGCGGCCTCGGGCCATTTCGGCACACCCCTCACGAGGATCGTGGCCCCATAGGGAGCTCCACCGAAGGCCCCAGTGGCAGCGTTCGCATGCGGCGGGGCCATTTCGGCACCCCTCACGAGGATCCCCCATAGGGAGCTCCACCGAAGGCCCCAGTGGCAGCGTTCGCATGGCGGCCTCGGGCCATTTCGGCACACCCCTCACGAGGATCGTGGCCCCATAGGGAGCTCCACCGAAGGCCCCAGTGGCAGCGTTCGCATGGCGGCCCCGAACCATTTTGGCGCACCCCTCACACGGCTCGTGGCCCCATAGGGAGCTCAACCGAAGGCCCCAGTGGCAGGGTTCGCATGGCGGCCTCGGGCCATTTCGGCACACCTCCCACGAGGATCGTGGCCACATAGGAGCTCCAGCGAAGGCCCCAGTGGCAGCGTTCGCATGGCGGCCCCGCCCCATTTCGGCACACCCCTCACACGGTTCGCGGCCCCATAGGGAGCTCCACCGAAGGCGCCAGTGGCAGCATTCGCATGGCGGCCCCGCCCTATTTCGGCACACCCCTCACGAGGATCGTGGCCCCATAGGGAACTCCACCGAAGGCGCCAGTGGCAGCGTTCGCATGGCGGCTTCGGACCATGTCGGCACACCCCTCACGAGGATCGTGGCCCCATAATGAGCTCCACCGAAGGCTCCAGTGGCAGCGTTCGCATGGCGGCCCCGCCCCATTTCGGCACACCCCTCACGAGGATCGTGGCCCCATAGGGAGCTCCACCGAAGGCCCCAGTGGCAGCGTTCGCATGGCGGCCTCGGGCCATTTCGGCACACCTCTCACAAGGATCGTGGCCCCATAAGGGAGCTCCACCGAAGGCCCCAGTGGCAGCGTTCGCATGGCGGCGTCGGGCCATTTCGGCACACCCCTCACGAGGATCGTGGCCCCATAGTTGGGCTGGTTCAGCAACCGCGCCTGGGCGTCGTACTGCGCCTTGTCGACGTGCAACGCCACCTGCTCCCTCATGGCTCTCAAGGCCCTCTCCTGCTTCTGCTCCTCGGTGAGAGGGACGCCGTCCTTGTCGTCGTCGGCGCCCGCGCAGACGGCCAAGAACGTGTCCCTGAGCATGTCGGGCTCCGGCGGGAAGCCGTGGCCACATAGGGAGCGCGGGCGAAGATGGCATTTACAATTGCGGTATTCACAACTGCATATGGTTGGGTCCTTCGCCAGGCTAATTTTTTCGGCGCTTGCGCTATAGGACCACATCTAGGGGAACGAATGATGACATAAGCATAACAACTCGGAGGTCCGCGCGGATTTCTCGGATCGGCACTGGGACCCCTTGGCGGCGCCTCCGGCACCGCCCATGGCGCGCTCCGCGCGCCGGGGAGGGAGTGCAGCGCGGATCCAAGAAATCCGCGCGGAGCTCCGCGTTGTTCTGTTTATGTCGTTGTTCGTTCCCCTACTCCAGGGCCGGCATTTCGTCCTGAGTCGTTTTTGACGGTCCCGAGGCTTGCCTAAGGCCCCTGGAGGCCGAAAACCGACAAAAACCAGCCGCTCCAATTTTGTCAGAACGTCGGGCCTCTGGGGAGGAGCCTCCGACCGAGACCCCCGACGTCGTGTTTTTTTCGCAAAGGCCCCCTTTCCCGGGACCAGTTTCTCGCCCGGAATCGGTTTCTGACGGTCCCGAGGCCCGGCGAGGGCCTCCAGAGGCCGAAAATACAGTCGACCCGCATAGTAAGGATGGGCATCTTTCCTAAGGGTACTCTTGCATCTTTGCCTCCTCGGTCCATCCTTGGCCACTTTTGTTGGCCGCGCCCCGTTCGAAAAACGTCGACATGGGCGCCCACGGCGCTTGCATCTTTAGCGCGCATCCTTATGATGCGGGCCGGCTGTAGCCAAGGACTCCCGCCGTGATCTTTTCACGACGCGAGGGGGTCTGGGGGGAAGAAGTTCGGTCGGGCATGTCCCCCTACAGGCGGATTAGGGACGACAGATAAGAGATACTCCAACACATTTAACACGTGTCAAACCAAAATCCGAAAATCGTATCCAGGGTATGTTGTTGATCATCTTTGAATGCTCCTCCTGTAAAGGGACACGCCCGACGTAAGGAAGGAGCCTCCGAGACGGCCGGCGCTCGAGCCGAGCGGGCCTCCGCGGCGAGCCGAGCGGCAGCGGCGGCCGCGGGCGGCGCCGCGCCCGCAGGCTCGCCTCCGTGGAGGCGCGCCTCCGGGCGCGCAGGGCGTGGAGGGCCGCCCGGCGCGCCGGGCGGTCGGAGGCGGGCGCGGCGGGGGGCGGCGAGGGACCCCACTCGGCACGATCGACGTGGGCACGGAGAGAACGGGCGCGACGCCCAGGAGCAGTTCCCGTTCCTCTTGAACGGGGGGTCGCCGGCCGCGCCGCCGCGGGCACTGTCCACCAGAGACAACAAGCCGCCCGCCCAACAGCGGCCGCTGTCGGTTTTGGACAGCATGTGTTGTCGGGCATTGGACACACGTCTTCCGTACCCATTTCGGGCGTCCAAACAGACCTCCGAGGCACTGATCAGTATTGTCGGGCAGAGGTATAAGAAGGAGGACGGTTCGGATAGGGTATGCCCAGAGATCCGACGCTCCGACAAAAGATCGGAGCGGCCGGTTTGTGGCCGTTTTCGGTCTCTGGGGGCCCTTGCCAGACCTCGGGACCGTCGAAAAACGATACAGCACGAAAAACCGCCCTTGGGGATCTTGTCCAGACCTCTGGAGCCCACGCATTGATAACATGGGAGCGGCCGGATGTGCGGGGGCTTCCCATGTTCTTCTTGTTTGTTGGATGTTCGTGCACATCGTGGGTGAGGGTACCCTCGAAGGTTCTTCCGGCGGAGGGCGCGGCGGGGGCGGCGAGGGACGCAGACGTCCGAGGCACTGAGCATCTCGGAGGAGGATGAGGTACCCATACCGCTACCGGTCGCCCGTCTTTCGTTTTGGGGCCTCCTGGGAGGCCATCGTCGCCACCGCTGGTCAGAACGCACCCCGGGAAAAGGTCCGGGGTGTAGCGGTATCGGTGTTTGTTTTCCGGTTTCCCCATGATCGCGTTCGGAAACATCACAACGGAAGGCTTTCGTTATGTTCGGCCTTTGGAGGCCCTCGGCGGGACTCGGGACCGGCAAGAAAAACGGTGCGGGGCGAGAAACGGGTCCTGGGGAATGGGTCCAGACTTTTGAAGGTCAACGTTGTTAAAACATCGCAACGTCGAGGGGTTTGGGTTGATCCGTATCTTACAACCGATCCCTATCCCCATCCCCATCCAGACCCCCACCAACTCAGCACCCCGGTTGGGGATGTGCCCCTCGAGACCCGAAGGAGACAGACTATGTCACCATCTAGGGTGGTCAGTCGGCCAGTGGAGCCCAGGCCTCGCCCATGGGGATCGTCGTGGGTCAAACGAATGCTCAACTGAGCGGGCGTCTGTAATTAGATCCTGGCAAGTTGATTCAGAGACTCAAGCCATTCCGCCGACCACCAGAAGAGGGACAAAGTCCACCGGCGAGGCCTTTAGGGGCCTCTTGGGATCTTCTGGGGGCCTTTTGAGTTGGATCGGAGGAGTCTTGATAACATGTCCGAAACGACTCTAGCCAAAACTATTGCGAAAATCTTCCCTTGAATCTCCCGCCGCAGTGCTGGGGCCCCCTCAGATCTCCAAAGCAGATCTCCCTGGCGAAATCTCAAAGCCAGATCTCCCCCGAAATCACCGGGAACTCTCCACCTAAATCTCCGAAACTTCCATTTGTGGGGCCTCTTGGGATCCTCTGGGGGCCGCTTGTGGGCCTCTTGGGGGCCTCTTCGGGCCTCTGGGCGCGCGGTGGGAGCGGCGACGGACCCAGATCTCAGAGGAATTGAGAGGGCGTTGTCACTCAGGCAAGTTGACTCAAGAGGCTTACGCCATTCCCAGACCCCGTGGAGTCATGAGAAAGTCATGACGAGAAGTTCTTCTCTATGTTTAGCTTCTGGGACCCATACAGGGCCTCGGGGGTGCAACAGTCACGTTGATTCGCGGTGTTGACGTCCCAGGAATGGCGTTATGGCACGATTCAGTATCGTCAAGACGCAACGGTCAGGTTGATCCGTGGCGTTGGAATCTAGAGAACACTGTTTTTGCATGCTTCAGGGTTCTCAAGCGGTTGTCTTCCGACGAGGCAGTTCCCTCAATGAAATTGAACCGTTGTAGGGGCTTATGAAGAGGGACCTTGGAGGGAGGGTCTCTTCCAATATCGTTGATGACTCTTGGGTTTACAGTGGTCCTCCTCCTCCTCCTCCTTCTCCTCGTCCCCCTCCCCCTCCTCCTCCTCCTCCTCCTCCGCCTCCTCCTCCTCCTCCTCCTGCTCCTCTCCCTCCTCTTCCTCCTCCTCCCTCCTCTCCTCTCCCTCCTCCTCCTCCTCCTCCTCCTCCTCCTCCTCCTCCTCCTCCTCCTCCTCCTCCTCTCCCTCCTCCTCCTCCTCCTCCTCCTCCTCCTCCTCCTCCTCCTCCTCCTCCTCTCCCTCCTCCTCCTCCTCCTTCCCCCAGACGTCGGCTACGCGCAAGAGTGACCCTTCGCTGGAGCGACCTCGTGGTGCGGGGCTCACGGGGCGCCCCCCCCCCTCTCCTCGCCACTGCCCTGCGCGCCCGGACCTTGACCCCCGCGGCCGGCCCCCGGGCCGCACCTCCAGAAGCCACGCCTGCCGAGGGTTCACGCTTTGCGTGCCGCCTCTTCGTCGTCGCGTGTGCTCTCCCTCGCCACGGGGCCCCGCTCGGCCTGTAGAACAAAGTGCGGTTGGGGACGGCCCCCTGGCATCCGACGCCTCGAGAGATTCGGGGCGGAGTGCTTTTGTGGTTGTCGCGGTTGTAGGCTTCTGGCGCGGGTGATGTTGCCCCCAGGATTGTCGAAGAGCCCGGGGTGAAAAGCAAGCTTCGGGAAGGGGGTCGGCACTTCGACTGATTGGGTATTGAATGGTCATGTCGTCGGATGTCCGCGACGGCGATGGCGTGGAGACGCGACGAGCTTCGATATTATGGTGCTGTGTTCCCTTCACGGCGGCCTCCTGGGACCCGTTTCCAGGCCCTGTGACGGTGTATGGCAGGTTGAAGAGCGGTTACATTTCACGGTGTCTATCCTATCGGATAGTGGCGTTGAAGATGGCCGAGACCATGACGATGTATGTTTGTGCTGTATGGGTTTGCTTGAACATGAAATATGGATGTGCTGATATTTCTGTTGGTTTCTGGAACTTCCTCTCTCTGCGGCTCTTTCCTGGGGGAGGAGTGGGGCTGCCACTGGGAGTGGGACGGGCCAGACCCCCCTCCGACTAAGCAGACTGAGTCAATGGAGAAACCATGCACGTCAGAGCTCCATGGCGAACCAAAAGCAACGAAAAACCTGCGGCCCGACCTGCTCCACGGCCCAAGAAATAGCGAGATAATCTCCAGGTTGCTCATCAGCTCTATGCGGGAAACACGTCGGGCGTTGGCTCCTTGGTGTGCTTTTGGTGGCTGCACGTGTGGCGATCCTCCAGTTGCTGGCTTGTGGCCCCCTCTCCCTCCCAGTGCCCGCGGGTCCTCCTCGCTGGAAGTATTTGTTTGGGGGTGCCTTCCTATCTCAAGGATCGAGCGTTTATCCCCTCTGCCCTTCTTTCCTCAGCGGCGAGCGAGTAGGGGGGAAGTTTCGGGTTCGAGGTTCGAGGTTTTCGCGCGTCGTCGTCCATTCTCAACGGTTTTTCAGTCTCGGGATGCTCGCCGGCAGCTGCGCCTCGCCGCGGGCGTTCCAGGGGGTGCTTGGATCGTCCCGAACGCCCGCCGGAGACCCGCGTTATGACCCAAAACCCAAATTCGGCAGCGAGCGAGGAGGGGAAATGAGAGGGAGAAGGCCTTCGCAGAAGGCTTCGGGGCTTCTCAGAAGAGAAGGCGGGGGGACTTCCGAGCCTTCTGAGAAGGCCCATCCCTTCTCACTTCCCCCCCCCCAGGCTCGCCGTCGATTCATGGGGCGGGCGGGAATTAATCTAGTGTAAACCATTTCCAATTTATGAGTCTGCCCAGCTGTTCCGAACGGTGTGTGTGTGTAACTAGTTCAGTCAGATTCAAAAGATTGAACAAGTCGAATTAGAAATGGGGAATCCGAGCCACAAAGTCCCACGGCAGTCTCGTGCCTGCTGGGTAGAAAGGTCGCCGCGGAGGTCAGTCACCGAGCGCCCTGGACGGGCGGCGCGCCTCCGTGTCCATCTTGAGGTGCGGATCTCCCTCCTCTTCCTCCTCCTCCTCCTCCTCCTCCTCCTCCTCCTCCTCCTCCTTCTCCTATTCCTCCTCCTCCTCCTACTCTTCCTCCTCCTCCTCCTCCTCCTCCTCTCCTCTCCTCCTCCTCTCCTCTTCTCCTATTCCTCCTCCACACTCCCCCACATCCTCCTCCTCTTCCTCATCCTCCTCCTCCTATCCCTCCTCCTCCTCCTCCGCCTCTTCCTCCTATTCCTCCTCCTCCTCTTCCTCACGATCACCGTTGTCGCCCACCGTCGGGCCCCAGGACTCACGGACTGGTCCAACTCGAGGTATCCCGCAGGAAGCTCGAGGCACCTCCGTGTCCGTCTTGAGGTGCGGATTTTCCTCCTGTTCCTCCTCATCCTCCTTTTTGACGTTGCTCGGACTTCATGCTGGAGCACGCAGCGTTCTCCTTCCTCCTCCTCCTTCTCCTCCTCCTCCTCCTCCTCCTCCTCCTCCTCCCCCTCCTTCCCTCCCAGCGTGGTTGTTCTGTGCTGCGCTAGGGGCCCCAAGCGTTTCTGGGCTCCCGAAGCGGCACCCGCCTAGGCGAAACTCGACTGCGTCGTCGCCGAATTCTCCCGAATTCTCCTCCTCTTCCTCATCCTCCTCCATCTCCTCCTGCTTCTCCTCCTCATCCTCCTCGCCCTCCTCCCCCTCCTCCTTCTCCTCCTCTTCCTCCTTCTCCTTCTCCCCAACCCTCCTCTGCTGAGCGACCTCTTCTCACACATGAGGTACTCGTGCCAGACCGTGTCCAGCTACTACAAATTACTCATCCGTACTCGCAATGCTCCATGGCCATCATGAACTCTCACACGTACGAGCTGCCGCAAGAAGATCTTCCTTCCATGCGTGCCCGATGGTATCAGCTCCTGGACTGGTGCCGCCCGGACCCTCTCATGAACACAAAATCGTGGACACCGCCCCGACCAGCTACGAGAATCCCGAGCTTGCCGCTGCTACACTCGCTCTGGACACGCACGTGTCCTCGCTTTCTCGTTTCTGGTGCCCGCTGATGCAGGCTGCCACCGAGGTCTCAGCAGACCTCCCCACACGTCTCGATCGCTAGCACTTCACTGCTGTTGCATTCGATCGTGTCTTCCTGGGCAGTATTACGGAATTCACGTTCAAGGTTGATGCAGTGATGGACGTCCATACCGCGGACGCCCGTCTGAGTGATTGCGCGTTGGTTTCGCTATCGTTTCGACCTCGTGGCTGTGGGTCGGAAACTGAGCTCCGCATTCCTGATTCCAGTCTCGCAGGTTCCCGATACCGTGACAAGTTCGAAGCTCTCACCCGTGTTGTTGACATCTCTCTCCTCCTCCTCCTCCCTCCTCCTCCTCCTCCTCCTCCTCCTCCTCTTCCTCCTCCTCCTCCTCCTCCCTCCTCCTCCTCCTCGCTCCCTCCTCCCTCCCTCCCTCCCTCCTCCTCCTCCCTCCCCTCCTCCCTCCCTCCCTCCCTCCTCCCTCCCTCCCTCCCTCCTCCTCCTCCTCCTCCTCCTCCTCGTCCTCCTCCTCCTCCCCGTCCTCCTCCTCCTCCTCCTCCTCCTCCTCCTCCTCCTCCTCCTCCTCCTCCTCCTCCTCCCTCCCCTCCTCCCCTCCTCCCTCCTCCTCCTCCTCCTCCTCCTGTTCCTCCTTCCTTCCTCCTCCTCCTCTTCCTCCTCTCCTCCTCCTCCTCCTCCTCCTCCTTCCTCCTCCTCCTCCTCTCTCCCTCCTCTCCCTCCTCCTCCTCCTCCCTCTCCTCCTCCTCCTCCTCCTCCTCCTCCTCCTCCTCCTTACCTCCTCCTCCTCTTCCTCCTCCTCCTCTTCCTCCTCCTCCTCCTCCTCCGCCTCCTCCTCCTCCTTCCCCGCTCCAACTGATGTTGGTGGTGGTGGAAAACAGGTCCATCACCATCGCACAAGCCGCGCGGTGTTGCTTGTGCGGTGTCACAAAGCGCGGCGGGGGTGCCCACCGCAGGCGCGCGCGCGCACATCGCGCGGCGCGCCGCGCCGCGCGCGCCCGCCGCGCCACCATCCAGGCCACCACCGCACTCGGCGCTCGATTCCTTTCCCTTTCGGCCACCTTTCTCTCCATCTTCGAGCCCGATGCCTTCCGCGCCATTTTTCGAGAGCTGAGCTCGGCCGCGATCGCCCGTCGCAATCTCGCGTTGTTGCGCTGGCTCGCCCGGCGCACGCCGACGGATGTTCCTGCAGACGGCCGCCGCAGCCCACCGCCAGCAGAGCGCCTTCCAAAGACGCGACAGGCTCTGGAGGCCTCGCGGCGGCACGCCTGACAACGCGGCCCCGATCGCGCGCTCTGCCGAAGATATCCGCGCTGCCCTCTCGGATCACTGGAGTGAAATTCTCAGGGCCACGCGCGTCGAGCTTGGACAGGCTCCGACAGTATCTTGACGGGCTTTCGGACCATGGGATCGTCACGCACGGATCCGAGCTCGCCAGTCTTGCTTCCATGACCCGCACTGGCCTCGAGCAGGCTCTCCACCGTGCCCGCCACGCCGCGGCTGGCCCACACGGGCTTACCTACCCTGCTTGGGCCGCCCTTCCCATTCAGTTCGACCCCCTGCACGATCTGGCATTCATGTTGTTCAGAGGTGTCCCTGTCCTCCCGGATCTCAGTGACTCAGTTTTCGCCTTCTGCCGAAGGGCACTTCTCCGTCAGATGCGCACGACTGCGGGCGCCAGCCTAGCAAGGTTAGACCCCTCTGTCTTCGCAGCACCGCTTCTAAGATCACTGCCAGCGCAGCCAGTTTTCAGCTTCGCTGCCAAATGCCCTTGATTGCGTACGCTAGCCAGCGTGGTTTTGTCGCGGGTCGGAATTTCAGAGGCAACGTTGTCGACGTGGACGCCGCGGCTCGTGCTCTTAGCATCGCCCCGCAGGGAGACAACAACATGCCACGCTTCGTTGTTTTTTCGATGCCTCTGCAGCTTCCCCACTGGTGGCCCACTGCTGGCTGTTCGAGATTCTTCGTCGCCCAGGGCTGCCTGAGAGGTGCCACCTTAATCTCCTCCGGTCGCTCTGCTTCTCGCCCAGTGGATTTAGCAGTTTCGGAGCTCAGCCCCAGCTCATGTCCTGCAGCTGCAGCGGTGTGCCCCATTGGACGTCCCCCTCTCGGGCACTGCGTGGGCGTTGAGGAAAGTGCGCCGGTGGATCCCCCTGAATACACTAAAGGGGGGTGGGGGGTCCAGAACCCCCCCCCCCCCCCTCCTTCAGGAGGGGCGGGGGGTCCGGACCCCCCCCCCTTCCCCCCTTAGGGGGGGGAACGGGTTCCAAGGGGGGGGGGGTCCGGACCCCCCCCCCCCCTCTCCCCCCCTTGGCGCTGGAAAGCGGGGGGGGGGGTCGGACCCCCCTCCCCCTCGTGTAGGGAGTACGGCGTTGGGAGTAGGGAGTGGTGAGTAGTGAGTAGTGGGTTAGTGCGTAGTGAGTAGTGAGTATTGGGTAGTGAGTAGAAGTGAGTAGTAGTGCGTAGTGAGTATGAGTAGTGGGTAGTGAGTGGCGAGTAGGGAGTAGGGAGTAGGGAGTGGAGAGTAGTGAGTACTGAATAGTGAGTAATTAGTGTGTACTGATAAGTGAGTAGTGAGTGGCGAGTAGTGATTTGTGAGTAGTGAGTAGCGAGTAGCGAGTAGTGAGTACTGAGTAGGGAGTAGGGAGTAATGAGTACTGGGTAGTGAGTAGTGGGAAGTGAGTAGTGGGTGGCGAGTAGTGATTAGTGAGTAGTGAGTTGTGGGTGGTGCGTAGTGCGTAGTGAGTAGTGAGTAGTCAGTAGTGAGTAGTGAGTAGTGAGTAGTGAGTAGCGAGTAGTGAGTAGTGAGTAGTGAATAATGAGTAGTGAGTACTGAGTACTGAGTAGTACGTAGTGCGTAGTGAGTAGTGAGTAGTGAGTAGTGATGAATAGTGAATGGAAAGTAGTGGGTAGTGGCAGTGGGTAGTGAGTAGTGAGTAGCGACTATTGAGTAGTGAGTAGGAAGTAGAATGTAGTCAGTAGTGAATCGTGGGTAGTGATTAGTGAGTAACGAGTAGGGAGTAGCGGGTGGTGGGTAGTGGGTAGTGAGTGCTGGGTATGGAGTAGGGAGTAGGGATTAGTGAGCAGTGAATAGTAAGAAGTGGGTAGCGAATAGTGGGTAGTGGGTAGCGATTGGTGAATAGTGAGTAGGGAGTAGTGACTAGTGACTAGTGACTAGTGACTACTGAGTTGTAACTAGTAACTAGAGACTATGTAGTGACTAGTGAGTAGGGAGTAGTAAGTAGTGAGTAGTGAACCGTGAGTAGCGGGGAGTAAGTAGCGAGTATTGAATAGAGAGTATGGGAGTAACGAGTAGCGAGTACCGAGTACAGTGTAGTCAGTATTGCGCAGGGAGTAGCGAGTAGCGAGTAGTGGGTAGCGAGTCGTGATTTGTGGGCAATGAGTAGTTCGTAGTGAGTAGTGAGTAGTGGATAGTGGGTAGTGGGTAATGAGTAGTGATTATTGAGTAGTGAATAGGGAGTAGTGAGTAGTGTTTAGTGAGTAGTGAGTATTGAGTAGTGGGTAGTGAGGAGTGAGTAGTGAGTAGGGAGGAGGGAGTAGTGAGCAGGGAGTAGTGAGTAGCGAGTAGTGGGTGGTGGGTAGTGAGTAGTGGATAGTGAGTAGTGAGTCGTGAGTAGCGCATAGCGACTAGTGAGTAGGGGTAGTGAGCAGGGGGCTGGGGTTAGTGGTTAGGGGGTAGGGGGCCCCTCGTGACTCCCTTTGGGGCTGGGGTTAGTGGTTAGGGTTCGGATTCGGGGTTTGGGTTCGGGTGAGGACTAGGGGTAGGGGTGGCGGGGGTCGGGTTCCGGCGTCAGGGGGCGGCGTGGCGAAAGGGGGGGAGGGGGGGGGGTCGGACCCGAAAAGGGGGGAGGGGGGGGGGTCCCCGACGACGGGTCGTGGAAAGGGGGGGAGGGGGGGGGGGGTACCCGACGACGGATCGGGGAAGGGGGGGAGCGGGGGGGGGGTTGCCCGACGACGGATCGGGGAAGGGGGGGGGGAGGGGGTCCTAACCCCCCCCCTTTGGGGAGATCCAGCGGCGCAACCTCAGCGTTGACATCCGACCCTGTTGCGAGATTGCTTCCGGCTGCTGTGGACAGGCCATCCGCTGGGAACACCTCCGGAGAGTTCGGGGGATGCGCGGATGACACTGGCGTGCTCCCTCCCCTGGTTCAGCACGCCCTCTCTGCCATGGCCCCGCAGTGTGCGGACATCGAGCAACTTGCGCGCCTCAGGCTCCAAACGGCCAGATGCTGCATCGTCACGCTCTGGCCCGAGTGCAGAGGAGTCGATGTCCAGCGCATCCGCTCGCGGCTTGCTACTGAGGCCCCTGCCGTTGCATCATTTGATGTGCAAATGGCCACTGCGCACCTTGGGTTACAGTTCAGGCCAGGGGGTGGGAGCCTTGAACAGTGGCAGGATGCATCTCGCCGAATTCCTTCTCCCGTGCCAGTCTTCTCTCTCTCTCTCTCTCTCTCGCTTGGAGTGATCTCGCTCCCCGGCCTCTCGCTGCCTTTGGCACCTCTGCCTGGCGGGCCGCGCGCGACACCGCCCCCGACTGGCAGTCCGCCCAAAGCCGCCTCCAGTGGGCGGCGGCGCCGCCTCTCTCTCTGCGCCCCGCTGGGCGGCGGGCGAGTGGTGTGCCCCCTCTTGGCGGCGCCCGCAAGCGATCGTCCAGATGTATTCCGAATTCGTCCACGCTAACCCTCTTGTCCTTCCAGGCCTGCGGCGCCGCCTCTCTCTCTGCGCCCCGTTGGGCGGCGGGCGAGTGGTGTGCCCCCTGTCGGCGGCGCCCGCAAGCGATCGTCCAGATATATTCCGAACTCGTCCACGCTGACCCTCGTGTCCTTCTCCTCCGCCGCGCTCTTCCCTCTCTCCGCACGTCCGTCCCCGTCCCCCTTCCGCATCTGGGAAAGAGCGAGGGCTAAGGGCAGGCAGGAGGCGAGATCCGCCACGGAACAGAACCGTAGCCATTTTGGCTCAAGCCATATTGGCTCAAGCTGGTTTTCTCAAGCTGTACCCCCTTAAATTCCCGATCGCGCCTGTACCCCCTTAAATTCCCGATCTCACTCATTTGTTTGTGTGATGACTTCTTTGACGCTTGAGTCTATGAGTGCCCTGCTTGATGCCAAATTTGGGGAGAACTTGGCGCCGATCAACGCGAAGCTTACGACGTTGGAGGAGAGGGCGGACAGAACAGAGGAGAGGCTGACCAAGCTCGAGGCGGCATCGTCCTCAGGGCAGGCGGCTTCTCGCTTCGTCCCTACGTTCATTGAGATTACGGTAGGTTCGCGTCGTGTCGACCCGCGGCGACCCCGCCGCGGGCGTTCAAGGTTGAACGCCGCCAGTGGCCCAGAATAGGCCTATGTGGAACGATCGAGCGATCCACAGTCGCCGATCGTTCAAGGTTGAACGATCCACGCGGAGTCAGAAACCAACGCCGGGGTCGTCACGACACGAACCTGACGTAAGAATTTCTGCGAGTACGGGGAATGGCGCACTAAGGGAGTCACGCGTGTCGAGGCGGAGGCGATTCGCGAGAAGTTGATCCCATTGCTGCCAGCGGGACTTCAGGGGGCAGTCGGCACTGTGGAGATGTTCGGACCCCGTGGTTGGAAAATCCGCCTCACGATCACTCCGCCGTATGCTTCCGAGATCAGCCAGACCTTCAACGAGTACCTGAAAGAATCCTCGAACTACTACAAGGATCGGGAGCTCTACACTACAGTCGAGAGGGAGCCCGAGGTGCAGGCTCTGTTCAGCACGGGCGGACGTGCCAGGGCATTCTTGGAGCAGAAGGTGCACGTCATCGACCCCGGGGCCAAGGTGACCTGCTCTTGGCGTCCGGACTTGGAGCTCAAGATCACGACCTCGACGGGCCGCGAGGTGACCATCGGGACCATCGACGCGACCGCGAAGGTTGTCTGGATCCCGGAAGGGGTGACCGCGACATTCCGGACGACCCCGGAGGCCCTCCAGACGGAGTTCAAAGATTTCAGGGTCAAGGGCAAGGGGAAATGATCCCCTTCGTCTCCCGCCTCAGGGGAGAGTTGCACGGTTTACAGTTGGAATTCTTGCAAAAAGGGGAGTAGTGCAGCACCGAAGATTTGCAAAGTTTTCAGAAAACTTGCTGGGGACTTCGTGGCACTCTTGCAGGAGGTACCAACTTGGGGCAACATTAATGGTTTCACTTATTCCGGCCACACCGTTTTAGCTGCCGAGTCGTGTGACTGTGCCATCGTTATTCCTAGAGTTTGGATGTCTGGCCTCAGGGATGTTGCCTCGGGTGCTTACTGGTGTGGGGCGGTTATCGGCAACACGATTTACTTATCTGTGCACGTTTTAGACCATCTTGAAGAGGATGGGCGGGCGGCCAGGGCATTTGAAGATTCCTCACGGTTCGTCCAACGAATTCGCGAAGCCTCCCAGAGTGTTCAATTTGATATCGTCCTCGGCGTTGACGCGAACATCCAGTTCCCGATGAACTTCGGCTCGGTGTCTGGGGAGGCTGTCCTCCCGCCTCGCAGCTCCCACACACTTGCTCGTATTAGGAAGGTGTCTGCGTGGATGGAGTCGTCAGGAGTGCTCGCTCTGAACACGTTCCGGGACCAGTGTGTGGAAGTGGATGGCACGATCGACCATAGCAGATTGTGGACAAGAGGTGTACGTGATAGGCCGGACACGAGAACCCAAATTGATTTCTTGTGTGTTACAGTTGGTATACATGGGTACGCCAGGGCACGGAGTGTTCAAGGAAGATTATTCACTAGATCCGACCATCGTCCCGTTGTGGGTTGTCTGGAGCTCCCTCCGCCTCCAGAGGGGGGAAGAGTCAAGCAGCGCACACTTCTGGGATGGCGTCCAGAGACGGATGAAACATTAACACAGTTTAAGCGATCTTGCACCCAATTAGCTGGTTACGACCTGAACGTTCTCCAGGAAACATTGCTACATCTGGGCTGCGACACACCACACACGACGTTTTTCTCTCGTAAGCGGCAGCAGAGCAGGACTACTAACGACCCGGTGAAGAAGGCGAAGGCTTTGCTGGCGAATGCGACGGAGGCCGACAGACCGAGCCTCGTACGGTCATTTCGGAAATTATGTAGGCGTGCCAGACAGGAGCGCAACGAACGTCGTTTATCTAGTATTTCCTCCAGCCGGCAATCCGGCCAGATGCCAGTGACTCTTACCATAAATGGGGAAAGGACCGCAGACAGGGAGAGATGGAGACACGCAGCCAAAGTCTTCGGCACGACCCGCTTCCAGGACGACGAGAACACCCTCCACGTCCAGGAGATGAGACTCGGTAGATGGGCGAGTCGGGCTTCCAATGAGATTTTGGATGGCCGGCAACCACCTACACTCTCCGCATTTTCTGTACTGCAAGGGCGAGCCCGCATGAAGGCAGGGACGGCCGCGGGAAAAGACGGAGCCCCGCCAGAACTGTACAAAGCGTTACCGTTCACGGCAATCGTAAGGTTTTGGAGGGTATTTCAGCGTCGTTATTTGGGCAAGGAGGTCCACATTCCGGCCACCTGGAAGCAGATCGATTTCTCGGGCTTGAAGAAAATTATCCGTCCTCTTACGCTTTCGCATTTTAGACTCGTTGGTAAATTGGATTGTTGTCAGAAATGGTACACGCATTGTTTGAAGCCTCTTTTCAGACCATCCTTGTCTGTATCCAGAGTCTGCACTTATGGATTCAAGCAGGGGTGCTGCTGCGATGACATCACCGCGCTGCTCAGACAGACGATTTTCTCGGCCGGGAGGTGGGGGATGGAGCCGGTGATCGGATCCCAGGACATCGAGATTGCTTTCGACAGCATGCGCCACGATCCAGTTTCGCAGGCTTTCGCCGATCGCGGGGCCCATCCGACTGTTGTGGCAGCAGTGCTTCGGGAAATGTCTGGCATGAAGGGCAGCCTGTCGCTACCCGGCATGGAAGCATCCGAGGAGTTCGCTATGCACCGGGGCGGCAAACAAGGAGGAGTGGAGACTCCAGAGGTTTTCAACGCGGTTTTAGAATGGGCGCTGGAACCGCTGACCCGGAGCTGGCACGAGCGGGGCTTGGGTTTCAAGTTTGACGACAACGATTTGCCATTGACGCATTTGCTTTGGGCTGACAATATTTGGATCATCGCCGGCAGCATGCGTGAGTTTCTTTGCGTGTCGCGGGAGCTCACAGACGTTATACTTTCAATAGGCTTCCGTTGGAAAGACACATCTTTGGAATATATGCCATGTGGGACTTTACGCGACGGCGGTGCTGCAGAGATCGATGGGTGCAGGATGGTTGACCACATCATGTCTTTGGGCACTTACTTGCACAATGACGGAAGCACCATCGCGAGTTTGGAGCGCAGATTGGAATGCGCGGAAAAGTGTTTCTGGAAGTACGCAAAATCATTCAGAGGTAAAGGTTCCATCGCTGCCAAGATGCGCGCGTGGTCTGCTGCCCCCTCAGCTTCGGCAGTTTACGGCTCTTGCTCGTGGCATCTGTGCAAACATGTTCTGTTGCGAGCACGGCGGTGGGAAAACCCTTTCTTAAGAAAAGCCTTGAACTTGAAGCGCCGGCCGGACGAGGGTCAAGCGCAGTACATGTTACGCACATCTCGACGGATACAACGTTTCTTTCGGATCACGGGCAATGTACACGTGCACTTGCGTTTGCTACGGGAGGTTTTCAAGCGCGCGTGGAGAGAGCGCGGACTGCGAGATAGACATCTCCCAAACTATTTGGAGATGGCTCGCTCCTTCTGGACTCGGCAGTGGTGGACAACAGCGTTGGCGACGCAGTCATCCTACAAGCGACGTCGGGATGGGCGCGTGCACGCGGGGACGGGGCACCGGACAGAATGGGAAGATATTTTCGTCGACGCTTTCGGGGTAGATTGGCGAGCAAAGCGGGATACTTGTGCAACGCTTGCCGAGTGGATGCGGCTCTACCCAGATTTTGAAGCCCAGACCTGCGACCGCTGGAACCTGTACAGGCCGAGGGAGCAGGAGGAGGGCGACGAACGGCGCGTAGGGCCACCGCCTGCGCGCCGATCCCGGACAAATAACCACAGCCTCGACGATCTGCCGGCCACGCATGGCGAGGGCGCTCCGGAGATGCAGTGGGCTGGGCCCGAGCGACACTTCTGCTTTGTCACTGATTGCGAGCCCCTAGCGAACGTCATCAACGGCGAGACGGTCTTGCACAATCCTGACCTTCTTCCGCTCTTCACCCGTGTGTCCGACAAATTATTCGGTCTGGTGGAAAATGGTTGGATGACGAGCCAGCCGGAACTGAACCCTGTGCAGTGGCGCCGGCGACGCTTCAATAGAATCGCCGACCACATTGCGAATTACACAATGGATATCCAGCGGTCATGGTGTCAGAAGTTTACACCTCCTGTGGACAACGTGTCTGTGCAGAAAGCGAACTATGTCATGCATACTGACGGGGGGACTCGTGCAAACAAGTGCTCTTCTTCAGCGTGGTATGTCGAAGCCCACGTGCAGCTACCGAGTGGGACTGTATCGTTTCCTATCTGCATGGCAGGACGATTTTTCAGCACACCAATTTCTTCCTTTACTGCCGAGGCCATAGCATTGGAAGAAGCAGTAGACCTGATATGGGAGCTTTTGAGAACATGATCATGTGATGCTTACCTTGCAACGTCAGTAACAGGCCAGTGCAATCGCGCTTCATGCCTCCGGAAAGAAAGACCTAAGATCCAGAGGGTCGTCGTTCAATCGCTCGTCCAGTCCCTGTAATTACGCAAGCAGGCTCCACGGTGCCATTGGCCGCCGCCTGGAGATACTCGGCCCCGTCCAACCTCGCTGGCCCCTGGCCCGCGAATGTCTGGCCCAAGTCAGGCCCGCCTGGAGGTGGGCGCACGTCAAGAACCCCTTGTGGAGGCTGGACCACGAGCTCGCGGCGACTGCACCTGACGCCTCATTCTCGTGAGTGTATCTTTCGGTGTGGTGGATCGGGCTCGATTTCTCAATGCTTCCTCTGTCCCCGTCTCCGCCATCACGTCGCCTTGTTTTGTGTGCGTGTTTTTCCCTCGGACCCTCTTCTTTAGTTGGGCTGCGGTGGTCCTTCGGACTACGGCTCTGGAAACTGTGAGATTTCACGAATCCAGGCGTTTGAGGTCACGGTCTTCGCTCTTCACATTCACCACACGAGCAAAGACCATATTCCCCCCACTGCCATCACACAGATGCTACAGCAGCACGGGTTCCCGCTGCAGCCAGGCTTAGCACGCAGGCGCAGTTGACTCGGGACTCGTCATCGGGATGCGTTCGCTCCTCCTCCTCCTCCTCCTCCTCGTCCTCCTCCTTTTCGTTCTCCTCCTCCTCCCCCTCCTCCACCTCCTTCTCCTCCTCGCCCCCCTCCTCCCCGTAGCCATTTTAGCTCAAACCATTTTGGCTCAAGGAAACCATTTCTCGAGGTGGTTTCCAGTGACCAGGGGCTTGCCCAGCAGGCTCGGCCCGCGCTCCAGGGGCCTGCTGGGTAAGGCAGGCGCCTCGTTTACACTCCGCGGGCTCTGCGGAGCCTCCGACACTGTACTGGTTGGGCAGGAGATCCGTCCTTCGCGGCCGCGCATGGGGCGCAATGAGAAGGAGGATCCGCAGACTGGAAGCCAGTAAGCAAGGTGCCGTTGCTGTGGATACAAGTGGAATTGGGCCACAAGCACCGACTGCTACAAGTGCAAGAGAGGGCTGCAGCCGTCCACCTCTCAAGAGCGGGCTCCACAGGGAGAGTGGGGTCCAGGCGGGGCCAGTGAGCGGCGCCGCAGTCGGGGGGCGGCCAAGGTCAACTCGGGAGGAGCTCCTCGAGCAGCTGCGGGCCACCATCCCCGACGGCGACGCGGAGTTGGCCCGACATCTTGAAGCGCTCGCTCGAGTACCGCCGCAGGAGGTGCACCCCGACATCGCCCTCAACCAGGCCCAGGCGCGTTTGCGAAGGGCCGAGGCGGCTCTCAAGAAGACCCTCGAGACGGTCAAGGAGGCCGAGCAGTGGCTGCAGGATCAGCGCGGGCTGCAGGATACCTGGATCCTCGAGGTCGCCGAGGCCGACGCGGCGGCGCAGGAGGCCTACGCCAGGGCGGCCCCCAAGCGGTCAGCCGCAGCGGCGGAGGCCGCTCCGCCAACGCCCACAGCAGAGGCCGCGCCCCCAGCCCTCGACCTCTCCCAGCTGCTCGAGGGCGACGTGGCTTTCCTCAGCGCGCGGCCCGGCAAGGCCTTCGAGATGGAGGGGCTCGACATCGCGCCCGAGGAGCAGAGGCAGTTCGAAGAGCGGGCCGGCAATTTCGCCAAGCAGGTCCAGATGGAGGTCAAGCGCCACTCCGGCCCAACGGCGGAGGGGATCGCCACGATGCGGGCCGACCTCAAGGCCTTCAGCGACAGGATCAAGCACGAAAGGGCTCGGTCCGAGAGCCGACCCCCTCAGGCCGCCATCGACCCCGCGATCTTGGCGGCCAAGGGGGCAGGCAAAGGGGGCGGGCCCGCCGAGGGCCAGGCCGCGGCCCCCCAGCCTGCCGCCGCCGCCCCCGCAGGAGGGGGGGAGAGGGGGGGGGGGGGGGCGGATCCCACTCCTGATCCTGGCGGTGCTGGCGACGCTGCTGCAGCCAGCGGCGGCGGCGCTGCAGGAGCCGCTCCTCCCGCAGGCGCTTCGCCTCGCGGGGGCGCCAAGTCGGCGGTGGGCGCCGACGCCCGTGCCAGGATCCTGCAGCGGGTGGCCGCCAGCCCGCCAGGTGCCGACGGAGACACAGCCTGGGCCCGAGGGCCCAGAGCCGCAGGGCTGGAGGCGGCGGCGGCAGCGCACGCGCCGTGGGCGGCGCAGGGCGGGCGCACGCGGCGGCGGAGGCCCCTCGGGCACGGCATCCACGACCTTTACGAGTACTACCACTACATGGAGGGCGCCCCCTCCGCCCGATCGCTTGCCGACCAGGTCGGCGCTCCGCGGGGCGGGCAGCTCGACACAGCCAGAGCGACGCCAGGTCGCATTCATCATCGGCACCAGCGTCCACGTGCCAGCGAGTGCGGGCGGCTTGGACATCCAGGACGGGGGCGACGGCAGCTCCTCCTCGGACACTTGGACGCGGCGAGCGCTCAGGGGGGCTGCTATGCTCCGCTGCCAGCTGCCCCCGCCGTGGCTCCGACGGCCATCGCCCAGCTCGGCATCGAGCTCGGGGTCGGAGGCCGTGGAAGGGGATCCAGTGACGCATGATTGGAGAGCCGCGGATGCGCGGGTGGCCGATGCCTCTTCTCATGCGCCCCTCTCGCCGAGGCCGCCGACAGGTGGGTGGTCGACGCCCTCGGCGATGAGCTCGTGCGATGGAGGGCCGCAGACGCGCGGGTGGCCGACGCCCCTCCTCACGAGCGCCCTCAGCTCGGGTCCCTCGACGGAGGGGTGGTCGACGCACCCGAGCTGGGGAGAGGGGCACTGGGGGCCAGCGACGCATGGGTGGAGAGCCGCGGACGCGCGGGTGGCCGATGCCTCTCCTCGCGCGTCCTTCTCTCCGAGTCCACCGACAGGTGGGTGGCCGATGCGCTCGGGGCTGAGCTCGTGGAGTGGAGAGCCGCAGACGCGCGGGTGGCCGATGCCTCTCCCACGAGCGCCCCCAGCTCAGGTCCATCGGCGGATGGGTGGTCGACGCACCTGAGTTGTGGAGAGGGCGACTGGCCTGCGGTCCCAGAGACGCAGACGAGGGGGGGCAGCGGATGCGCGGGTGACCGACGCCTCCCCCCATGCGACCCCTCGCACCGAGTCCGCGGACAGGTGGGTCGCCGATGCACTCGGTGATGAGCGCGGCGAGGGAGAGCCGCAGACGCGCGGGTGGCCGACGCCTCTCCCCCGCGCGCCGCCGCTCCGATGCCATCGACGGATGGGCGGCCGACGCCTTCGGAGCCTGCGGAGGGCGACGGGGGCCCACCCAGTCGCCGCGAAACAGTTTATGGTGCGGGAGCGGCCTCACGAGTGCGGGGCAAGGGGCGACAAGCCAAGCCTGGCATGGTGCTCAGAGGCTTTAACGCGAATGCCTGGAGCACTCTCGTCGACCACATGGACGAGATGCCGTTGGGCAGGAGCACCGTCATGTTCGTCCAGGAGCACCGCCTCAACAGTGACTTCGCCAACGAGATTAGCGCCAGCTGTTTCCAGAGGCACCTCACCGTGGCCCTCGCCCCTGCCGCGACGGGGCCAGGCGGAGGCCGAGTCGCGGGAGTTGGCATCGTCGGCCCGCGGTGCATCGGCCTCACCTACCTGGGGGGGGGGCACCACCTTCGACTTCTCGCCGCCTGGATCGCCAGGGCGTCTGGCGGCGGCCTGGACCGCAGGCTTCCTGCGAGGAGGCATCATGGTCCTCAGCGCTTATTTCTGGGTCACCGGGGGGTGGACGGTGCGCAACCTGTCCATCCTTGATGCCATCGGGGAGTTGGCGAGGGCCTACGACACCCCATGGGTCCTCCAGGCAGATTTCAACACCCCCCCCCCCCCCCCTCCCCGACACTCTCACAGCCACGGGTTGGGTGGCCGATGCGGGGGGGGGGGGGGGCACTATCTCCGCGGCGGATGCCGCATGCCAGGGGAGGGGCGGCGGCAGGGTACTCGACTGCTTCGTGGTGGTCACGCCACGCGCCTCCCCCACCAGACTCCCTGTCGGCTGCAGGCGGGGGCCGCCCAACTGGCCGACCCTCGACGCCGACGCCAACTACACCGAGAGCGAGCTGGAGGCGCTGTGGGCGGACTTCTTCGCGGCGGCCGAGCATGACCGGCAGGGCGTCCACGACCTCGTCGGCGAGGCGGACTACACGGGCAGGGGGGGGCACCCCCGCTGGGCCCTGGCCCCTTTGGCAGGGCCCGAGGCCCACGCGCGGCCCAGGGGCACCACGCGTTCCAGGGCTTGGAGGTGGGTGGCCAGCCGCGTCGGGGACATCGTCTGGCTGGCGCAGGCGGCCCGCCAGCGTGGCGACGGGCAGCCTGACGCCGACCAGTGGCGTAGGCTCCGCAGGCGCATCCATCGCGGCGCTGCCCGCTGGTGCGCTGCGCTGGGGGACGACGCCAAGTTCGCGCACGCCGAGCTCCTGGCGCTGGCGGCCCTCACTTGGGACGGGGACGCGCTCTGGGAGGGCGCCCCCGGGGCCATGGTGCTGCAGCGGAGCGCCACGCAGCAGGCCCACGCCATCGAGCAGGGCCTCCGCGAGGCCAGCGCGCCAAGGCTTGGCGCCAAAGGCTTAAATATGGCTCGCAAGGAGGAGCGGGCTTCACCCACCGCATGTCGAGGGGGCGACAGGGAGTCGACCCGACCATCGGAGCTCGCGGGCACACCAATCTGGACATGACGTGCCCCCAGGCCGCGGTCGACGCGGAGGCGCAAGGATGGATAGACCTTTTTGGACCTCCCATGGCGCCCACAGTCGAGGAGAGCACCCTCGCCCATGGGAAACGGCCACATTCGAGCACAGCATGGCCAGGCCGACCGCCAACGAGATCAGGGCGATCTGCAGGGCCTTCTCCGAGCACACGGGCGTAGGGGTCGACAATTGGCCCCCACGGTGGTTCGCCTGCCTCGGCGACGGAGGGCTTCAGTTTCTGGCCGCCTTCGCCGCCTATGTGTCGCGCACCGCCAAGTGGCCGCCCCAGTTAAGATATGTGGTGTACTTCCTGCTGGCCAAGGCGGGCGGGGGCACGCGGCCCATCGGCCTTCTCTCCGCGGGCGTGCGCCTGGTGGAGCGAGTGGACGCGGGCCTGTTGTCGGACTGGGAGCGGGAAATCCGACGTGATTACGACTTCGCGGCCCCTGGGGGAGGCTCGGAGGATGCGATGTGGCAGCAAATGCTGATAGACGAAGGCGCCCAGCCAGGGGAGACATCGGGCACGGCGGCGCCCAACCTGGAAAAAAACGCTTGAACGCATCACGATGTACCTGCTGTGGGCTGAGGCGCCCAAGCATCATTTGCGGCTGCAACTTTTGAAGCTGCTCATCTCGACGTATACTGCCAAGCGGTTTTTTTTTTCCGAGGAGTCGTGTCAATTCACTCGGTGGTAACTTTCTCGGCCGTCGCAGCTGGCAGCACGGGCGGCACGAGATGCCTCAAATCAGCCATCCTGGCAGTCACGGATGGGCTAGCCCGCTCACACCCGACCGCGGCATTAAAGCTGTTCGTTGATGATTTAAGCGTTCAGGTTCGCGGGACTGAGATGGACGTCTCGGCTACGCTGTACGATGCAACTACCCAGTATACCGACGAAACGGAGGCCCGTGGGGTCCAGGTCTCCAGGGCCAGGCCAGGCAAGCCAACAGGCAAAGGTGTTATCTTGGCAGCGCAGCGCTCCCTGAGGGTCCGTATCACGGGGTGGGCCCGCAGCCTGGGACTGGAGATCCAGACGAGCAGCACTCAGCTGGGAGTTGACTCTGCCGAAGGCGGGGTCGTTGTGCTGCGCCGACGGGCTGACGCCAGGATGGCGAGCGCTCGGAGGCGTCGGAGCAAGCTGGCTGGCCTGGGGGAGCAAGGAGCGCGCACCTTTCAGGCCGCTCGGATGGATTTCCCCCCCTCAGTTTTCTACGGAGCACTGTGCTTGGGCATTGACCCCACTCGTCTCAACCGAGCGCGCGCCTTCATGGCCTCGGCGCTCGGCGGGAACGCGGTTGGCAAGGACCGACTGCTCCGCCTGTGGACCCTACGCTGCGACCCCCTGGTCGACGCTTGCACAGCGCCGATGCAAGAATGGGCAGAGGCCGCCTTCGCTGGGCGCCACACGGATTTAATGGCCTCTGGGTGGCGCAGAGCTGTTGTGGCGGCCGCCGCCGCCAAGCCGGGGAGCAACCCATGGCGACAGATAAAGGACCTGCCTCTGCCGTCTGGGCCACCCTCCGCCTCCTCTCGTGGACCTGGCCAGCCCCTCACGTCTTTCTGGGTCGCCTAGGGCAACAGTGGGACCTGCGTAGGACGGCCCCGCAATGCATCAAGAAGCTGGTCTGGTCCAGATTGGGATTCGCCGTGATGTCCTCCTGGGCGGCCTCTAGGGGCCTCGGGATCGCCCGTCCGCTCCTGGAGCCCATCTGGGCTTTCCTCAGGAGGAAGGCTAACCGATGGCTGCAGAGGCGCTCGGCTATCCTGGCCTATCTCGGGCGCGACTTCTGGGCCCAAGACAAAGTCTGGCGCGCGGGCTGCGGGGGCGACAGGTCCTGCCAAGCCTGTGGTGCCGAGGTAGGTTGTCAGCATCACCGTTTCTGCCGCTGCCCCAATCGAGAGGCAGCGAGAGCCGCTGTCGCAGAGGATGAGGGCCTCCAGGGATCGTGCCCTCCTCTTCCCCCGTGGGCTTCACGAGCACCCTCTGGAGGGCCCGCTGTCCGACTGGATGCTAGCCTTTTGAGAACCCCCCGCTGGTCTCAGGTTGGGCCTACTCGGATGGGTCGGCCATAGGCCCCCCAGGGCTAACAAGCTTCGGCTGGGGTTATGTTTTCCTGGACCAGGAGGGGGCGGCCGTCAAGGCCATGAGGGGAACCCTCCCAGGGCTGCGTGCCCTCGTTTCAGTCCTCCGCGCAGAGCTGTTCGGCTTACTCAAGCCGCTGGAGAGTGCCTACCCCCCGCCGCGGGTCGGGATCGACAATAGCTCGGTCATCCGAGGCCTCCGTAGAGGCCGCCATTGGTGCTGCGACCCTCGTAGGCCGCATGCCGACCTCTGGGGCAGAATCTGGGGCTTGCGTCAGGAAAGCTTCAGCCAGGACGGAGACTTCCAGGCCGTCAAGGTAAAGGCCCACACCAGAGGGCCCAGGGACGGCTCCCACGAGAGCTTTCTAGACTTTCCAGGAAACCAGCTGGCCGACAGCGAGGCACGCCTCGGGGCCGATCTGCAGGCTGCCCCCCCGTGGAAAGCCCAGACCTGGACCTCGCGCTCGGCGGAGGTCCAGGCGGTGCTGACTCTGGTGGCGGGGGTGACGGGGCGGACGGTGGACTTCGGGGATTCCACGGGGAGGCCAGCTGCGGGCTGTCGAGGCGCTCGCCGCAGGCGGCAGGGACCGCCCGAGGGCGCCAGCGCGCGCACCCTCCTCTGGAGGAGGGGGGCGTGGCGATGCGCCGCGTGCTGCCGCAAGGCCCTCTCATGTAAGGCAAAGCGCGCTCTGGCGCGCAAGCCCTGCCTGGGCAAGATGAGGGTGGACCGACGGTGGGGGGTCGTGCTGGGGCGGGGGGTCGGGGAAGGCGACATCTCACCTGCCCTACGAGGCGCCGCTCCCGGCCACGAGCTGCACCGCGTGGGCCAGTACACGTACTGCGATCGGTGCGGTGTTTTCTCGAGCGAGCGGGGGTGCAAGCTTCAGAGCGCCTGCGAGGGGGCTCCAGCGAACCCCACGGCAGAGTACCGCCGCTCGCTCCTGCGCCGATCCAGGAACCCTTACGCTGTGAAGGTCGCCCTGGGGGCGGCATCGCGTTCCCTGGTTCAGGAGGAGTGCGACGCCTTCTAGGGGCGTCTTCTGGACTGAAGGGGGTGAGAGGCGGGTGGCACCCCGCTGCGAAGTGCCCGCCTCGCCCCGTTTACACCGATGGCGAGCTGGGGCGGGGACCGCCAGGCATTGTTCTTGCAGCCAAAAAAAACGTCCTCCTCCTCTCCCTTTCGGGGGACGCAGCCGCCAGGGGAAACGGAATCTGGCGAAGCGAGACGCAGCGGAGGGCGACTTGAGGCACGCGTGGCTGGCCTTCGGAGGGGCGCCCCGCCGCCACGGCTGGACGCGGCTCGGGGAAATTGGTGCATGCGGCCCCGGGCAGGGCCCGGGGATTGGCTCTAAGGGTGCCGTTGTCTCAGCTCGCCCCACTCTCGTGACCCCGTCGAGTCACGCAGGGATCGTGGCCGGGAGCTGCTCGATACCTTTAGCATCCGTGGGCCCTGACCAAGGCCCCCGGGCCGTCGGGAAACGACTCGGGATGACAGGCCCGTCCAGGGGGAGGGGTCGAGACCTAAAGAGGAACAAGAGGAGGAGGAGGAGGAGGAGGAGGAGGAGGAGGAGGAGGAGGAGGAGGAGGAGGAGGAGGAGGAGGAGGAGGAGAGGGGAGGAGGAGGAGGAGGATTGGGAGGAGGAGGAAGGGAGGGGGAGGAGGAGGGAGAGGAGAGGAGGAGAGGAGGAGGAGGGGGGAGGGAGGAGAGTCGGGGGAGGAAGGGGAGGGGAAGGAGGAGAAGGAGGAGCAGGGAGGAGGAGGAGGAGGAGGAGGAGGAGGAGAGGAGGAGGGGAGGAGAGGCACGCGCGAGGCCAAGGGGTCTACGTTGTGGAAAGAGCATGACGTCGGGGGGGTTGGGTCCGAGAGGCGGGGGCAGGCGTCCCACGGCTGCGGGCCCCACTGCACGAAACCGCACAGCGAGCGCTGCGAGCGTGCAGGCCGAGGCTACCTGCGCCCGCCGTCGCCACGGCGCCTGCAGATCAGGAGGGGGGCAGCTGTGCAGGGGTTATTCCTTGGCCTCGCGCGCGCTCCTCCTCCTCCTCCTCTTCGTCCTCCTCCTCCTCCTCCTCACCCTCCTCCTCCTTCCTCCTCCTCCTCCTCCTCCTCCTCCTCCTCCTCCTCCTCCTCCTCTTTCCTCCTCCTCCCCCTCCTCCTCCTCCCTCCTCCTCCTCCCCCTCTCCTCCTCCCCCACCTCCTCCTCCTCCTCCTCCTCCGCCTCATCATCATCATCATCATCATCATCATCATCATCATCATCATCATCATCATCATCATCATCATCATCATCATCATCATCATCATCATCATCATCATCATCCCCCTCTTCCTCCTCCTTCTCCTCCTTCTCTTCCTCCTCCTCCTCCGCTCGTTCTCTTCGCCCCCGCACCCTGGCGCGCGGATCGAGACATGCCGGTCGTTGAAAGTACGTATTGTGGGATTCCCAGATCCCAGACTGATCCAAGCACCTTCCTACTTCAAGAACTGGTATGCCTTCGCTGCGTTTTGTTATTGCCTGGGAGTGCCTGGAACCAATCTACTTGATCCGCCTTCCGTTTCCATGTGTTTACCGGCTTCTCCCGACCGACGTGTACAGTCGATCAGATGATTAAGAAATCTCTTCCCGAAAAGTTGGGCCCGCGTTGCTCAACCAACTTGTTGGAAAAGCTGGCCCAGTTTCTTGAGAACGTTCGTCCCTCTAGCGTGGGCCAAACAGTTGGCCTGGGTCAGTTTGAAGAGCCTCCGGAAAGCTGGCCCAGGTGTCTCGAATGATATGTTTCCAGATCATGTCTTCGGCTACACTCCATACAGTGGAGACCCATGCCAAGAACCACCCTGCTTGCCTCCAGGGTGCCCTGGGGTTCTTGGATTTGGATGGTTTTGCTATGGGAAGCGTGACGTTCCCACACCAAAAACCGATGGACGTCCTGGGGTGTCAGGGTTGGGCTTCTTGCGGAAGGTTTCTTTTGGTCGAGCCCCTACTGCATACTCCCCCTCCTCTTCGCCCTGCTCCCCTCTCCCCCCCCCGACGGCGGTGGCGGCGACGAAGCCCTCCTCCCTGGCAGGCGGCGCGACCAGTTCCCGCCCAGGCCCGCAGGGGCGGCCTCGCCGCGGGCGCAGGCGCAGCAGGGGGAGGGAGCCGCCGTCGGGGGGTGGGGCCGGGTTCGGGCGAAAGAGTCCTCTGCAAGGGTCACAGAAGGAAAAGGCACCCATACCGATACCTGTCGCCCGTGTTTTCCCTTTTGGAGGGCTCTTGGGCCCTCGTCGCCACCGTTGGATTCGCCTCGAACTTCTGGTCAGAACGCACCCCGGGAGGGGTCCAGGGAGTAGCGGAGTCGGCACCTCTCGATTTCCCCAAAAGAGTCTCTCGGAAATGAACGCAGCAGTTCGTTCAATCGTTCAAGCGGCATCTTGGCATTACTCGGTCGTGTGCATGTTCTTCCTGAGGGAGGGCCATCAAGGAGCATCCTTTAGGAACAAAAGATGGGGAGTGGACGGGAATGGGGAATAGACGTCCGAGCGATGGCAAGAAAGGGGATCTCGAGAATGTGCGCAGCCGTTCGTGCAATCGTTCGTGCGGAGTACGCACGCTGTCAGCGCGTGGCTGCCACGCGCCTTGCGCCACAGGATGAATTGCTGCATTTGCTTTGCGGCCCCGTTGCTAGAGATCCGCGGGCGCAGCGTGCGCGGGCCTCATCGGGCGCCGCGTGTATGGAGGACCGCCCCTGGCCTTCCTCCTCCTCCCCTTCCTCCTCCTCCTCCTCCTCCTCCTCCTCCTCCTCCTCCTTCTCCTCCTCCTCCTCCTCCTGCCTCCTCCTCCTCCCTCCTCCTCCTCCTCCTACCCCCATCCCCCTCCCCCTCCTCCCCCCCTCCCGCCCTCTCCTCCTCCTCCTCCTCCTCCTCCTCCTCCTTCTCCTCCCCCTCCTCTATCCTCCTCCTCCTCCTCCTCATCCTCCCCTCCTCCTCCTCCTCCTCCGCCTCTTCTCCCTATCCTCCTCCTCCTCCTCCTCCTCCTCCCTCGTTGCCTTCTGTCGGGTGTCCTGGCATGCTCATATGGACCATGAGGCGCTTCATGAGGTCTTCTTGGCGGTTGACACCTCTTGAGGTATTGAGGCAATGTTGGTTCCACTGGTGACCCTCTTGGGCCGCCTGGGGAGATTCGGAGAGCCCTGGAGAGCCCCATGGAGGCGTCGGGCGCATAGGGGGCCTTGGGAGGGCGCGGTGGTGCATGCATATGGGTGTGATGAGAGGGGGTTCAGCACAGGCCATACTAGATAGCACTTGGCAGGTTACCACGCATCAACGTTCCACTGTGGGGGGTGCGTGGTGACATATTGGGTCGTGCAACAGTGCCAATTGCAATACACATGGCATGGTGCACCATATCGGCAGACGAAGCGCAATAATCACACGTACTTGATCAGGCGATGCATACAGGTAAGTGTATACATGCAGTTGAGAGGGAGGCGGTCGTGGATGTCTTTGCGATGAACGTGATTGCCCGTCCGAAAACATAGTTGAAGAGGGAAGGTGTGGGGCACGCAATTCCGCGATAGCATGGGCAATTGCGATGCGACGATAGGGTGCACGTCTGCATGAAGCGGCGATAATGGGCGCGCATGAGAAACAATCTGGCGATTTAGACTGTGTGAGCATGCATGTGCCAGGTCGCATAGTGCATCATCTACCAGCATTGACACGCCAAGTAAGGTCGGATGTAGCGATGCGTTGCATGAACGGGGGAGGGGGGGGGCTTGACGTGCCGCGCTTGAGGTGCGAAAACGATCTGCGTACCACGCGCGGTACGTACTGGATGTCTGCAGACTGCTTCGCGTGTCGCAGTTATCGAACAGGTGTGGGCTGCGTTCCAGGAGATGGTTTCTGCGGTGTGCTTCTGGGAGCTTGACGCTCCCGCCGTCCGTGTTGCCCGCCTGGTTCTCCGGATGGAAATGGTGCTAACACATTGCAGGTGCCGTTTTTCTTCTTCATGCTTCGCGTATCCCCACCAGTGCCTGGCGTGCACTTCCTTCCTCCCCTCCTGCATCCTAATGCTGCAGCGGTTAGCTGCCACACCGGGGTGCCTACCGTGCCTGGCGTGCATTTCCCCATCCTCTCCTCCTGCATCCTTATGCCACAGCGGTCAGCTGTTGCACCGGGGTGCTCTCCCTCCTGTTTCACAGTGTTCTTCCCTGGCGGCTGGGGTTTGCTGCCCAATACTGCTTCCTGGTGGCGTCCAGGTGGTCTGGATTCATGCAAGGATCCACACGGAATGGCTGCGTCGCATTCGCTGAGGTCTGGTGCCCCCTGGCCTGCTCCTGGCTGGTGTCGGCCCCTAGTGATGACCAGAAGGTTCCAGTGGGTCTCTCGCTACACTGCCTACCTTACGGTACCTGAACCTCGTGTTCGGCAAGTGTGGCTCTGTACGCTCGTCGGCCGACGTTTTCCTGTATGGACTTCGCTCTCGACGTGTGTTACAGGTGTTGCTGCCGTTTGCAGTCTTGTCGGTGATGAGGTTGCCCCTCTTCGCTCTGTGCGCCGAGACGACGTCTTGGCATTTGTGTCGCCTGCTTCACGGATGTCGGCTGGGTGTGCCTGTCCAGTTCGTCTCTGACGGTGTTGTTTGCCTGACTCGCACCGAGCGATCGATCGCAGCGTATTTTCTGGTCGCGCCGCCGCGCCATTTTGGCTGCGCTTACTTGCTGGTCGCCACCGGGATTTCCAACGCCACTGGGTTTGGGAGGGCCGGTTCTGGCTCTTTTTATGAGTGGCTGCGAGCTCGTTCGCTTCACTTGTTTTTCTTCTCCTGTTGCTTAGTCGCGGCAAGACAACTGTTCGGACGGCTTTCGACCCGCCTCGCGAGCTTGTTGACCACAAATATCCTCACCAACCCGTTCAAAAACCTTGCCCAGGATATATTACGGTAGCAGGGGCAAAGAGACACACATAGTGAAACAAGGCTCTGCGGATCAATGGAGAATTGGGGCGAGGGGAGGAGGAGGAGGCGGAGGAGGAGGAGGAGGAGGAGGAGAAGGGGGAGGAGGAGGCACACCGCTTCTTGGGGCCCTTGTGGGACGCATTTGGGGCGCTGTTGGGCACTCGCGGGGGCACCCCAGGGCCCCCCTGGGAGCCCTCTTGGGGGCCCCGGAAGGCTTCTCACGACCATCTTGGAGGCTATCGACTGCCCTGGACGGCGCTTGTTACGGCCATCTTGGAGGCTATCGATCAAAGGAGGGGCGGTCACGATGCCCCCCTCCCCCCCCCTGTGGAGCCATCCGAATCGCCTCTTGAAACGCTCTTGGGCCACTCTTGGGCGTTCTTGGGGCCGTCCAGGGGACCTCTTGGGCCACTCTTGGGTCTCTAGTGGACCATGCTTGGGCCATCTTGAGGCCCCAAAGAGCGCATCGGGAGCGAACAGGCGAGAAGGTTCGAGTCATCGATGTTCCTAAGGTGTTTGAAGGGTTTGGGTCTCTTGGGGGTGTCCCAGGTCTTTTCGGTCGTCTGGAGACCAGATCGGGCGTTTTGGATCGCCCTGCGGGCGTCTCGGACCCCTCTTGGACCGTCTTAGGGGTGTCTCAAAATCTTTGGGCGGAGTGTCCCAGGAGTGCCCCCGAATCGTCGCAGGAGTGTCTGGGGAATGTCCGGGGAATACGTATCCCGGGGTGCTTTTCGACCAGGGACCTCCAAGGGCCGCCACGCGCGCGCGAACTAGACACACTGTAAATTTGTCGCCAGACATCTTAGCACGCCTCTGGCCCGCTGGGCTGGCGACTTGCCGCGCGTCCCCCAAGTCCCGTTCAGATGACACAGGGTGGTCGCTCGAAAGACGGACACATCATTCATGCAAGCATGCGCCTCGCCCGCCACACCCCGTGGAGGAGGGATAGGACACTGGGCCGACGAACGGACAAGTCAAGTCCCCACTCCACCCCCAAAACTCCATTGAGGAAGGGCGGGGTAATGGGTCGAACAACGGACATACGTAATCAGAGTCCGAGGTGCCGTTTTTACTACACCCGCCCCAATGGCGGACAGACCAAGAACGCAAGATACGGTAACATGTTTGCTTCGGGCCCCCGACTCCAGGGAGGAGGGATGGGGTAGTGGGTCGAAAAGGCGGCCAATCATGACTGCAAGTTTACATGTTTGCCTTGCCACCTCAAACTCGCGGATCTTCCAAGTCAAGTTCACAATCTGGCCTCGCACCGCCAAAATCTAGTTGAGGAGTGTGTCGAAGGATCGACAAACGAAACATGTACGTTTACATGCTTGTCTCGCCTCCCACCCCACCAACAAAACACGGAAAACAATTGGAGGAGGGGTCGGGTAGCGGGCTGAAGTTTGGAAACATCAAACATGTAAGTGTGCATTCTTGCTGCGCCCCACCCCCGGACCCCGTGGAGAAGATATAATAGTGGGTCGAAGAGCGAACGAGTCAAGACTGCGTGTTTCTATTACTGCCCACTCGACGAAGACCCTTGAAGGGGGAATAGGTGAGTTGGCCGAATGGTGGACAAACAACAGATGTAAGTTCACATTCTTGCTGCGCCCGTCTCGCCCCGTGGTGGACGGATCGGGCACGGAGTCAGAAGACGAACGAATCAACAGTACAAGTTTCCAGTGGCTCGAAGGACGGACACATTAAGAGTGTGAGTTCATGGTATTTCCTCGCATCACCTGAGGAAAATCTTGCCCCTCGGATTGGATCTGTCCCCTGCTCTGCTCTTATACCCCTCTTTTGCCCCTTATGTCCCTTATTGTGCCCTCTCATGTCCCCGTCGTTTCACCTCAACTGATCCGGCTCGAACTATTCGAGCCAGCTTGAGACGATTTGCGCGACAGAGGCGTGAGCGCGAATTGGAGAAAGATTGCCGGCCTCTCGGACGTTGCCGCGCCCCGCCGCCAGACCCCGCTGCGGTTCTGGGGGAGGCCAGGCTTCTGAATCCCTCGGCTCCGCTGTGGTAGCGGAGCGCCGAGGCGCGCCGAGCGACACGGAGAGCGAGCAGCTGCCAGGAGAGGTCGGTTTGGACAAGGGCGGCGACAACCAGAAGTGCGATTTTTACCAGATCGTGCACACGGACTACGACGATGAGTAGCGACGTGGCATGCGTCGACTCCAGGGCGATTCCCGGCGATGGGCGGCGGCGCGCTCAGCCCGGTCGCCCTTCCCCCGCGGCCGAGCGGAGGCGGAGGAGGCACCTGGCAAGAGAGAAGGTCAACGAGCTGGGAGTCAGCGCCAGCGTGGACGAGCCGTGACGTGGAATGCGTACCGACGTGGGACGGCAGCCCGGGACGGTGGCGGCGATACAAGAAAGACGTGGCGCTGTGGATTGAGGGTATCAGCCTGGACGTGAGTTGGAGCTGGGCAGCCCGAGGTGTTCGGTGCCTGACGGGCCCGGCCAAGACGCTCGGCGAGTCCATCCCGATGGTCGAGCTGCGCGCGAAGGCCTGGACGCGGGTGCGTGACGACGACCAAGGCGAAGCGGCGGCTGCAGAGGGCGACGGCCAGGACAACGACGAGGAGAAAGGCCATTGGGAAGAGCCAGACGCCATGGCGGGCATCAACCGCTTGATGGAGGTGCCCGCGACGATGGGTGTGGACGCGCTAACGAGGCGCAGACAGGGGATGCATCATTTTTACAAGCAGCTTCACCAGCGGGCCGGCGAGGACTTGAATGCGTGGATGATCAGGTTCGGAGAGGCTCGCAGCCAGCTGGACGAAGAGGACGTGGCTCTGCCGCCTAGGACGGCGGGCTGGTGGCTCATGGAGAAGACGGGCTTGACAGACACGCAGAAGAGCATGCTGATGACATCGACCGGCGGCAGCGTGGAGATACGTGAAGTTGCGCCAGCGATGATGCGTGCGTTCCCCATCTTGCACGCGACACAGCGGCGACCTAGCATGTTCGACTGCCGAAGGAAGCCGATCACCTTCAACAGACCTGGGGATCAGTTGTTGAAGAAGAGGGTGACTCGGAAGCTCGAGGAGGCACATGTGACGGGGATCTGGGCGGGCTCAACCAGTTAGATGAGGGCGAGCTCGAGGCGTTGAACGCGGAGCTCGGCAGCTTCGACGGAGACGCCGACGACGAGACCATGGAGGAGGCTTTGACGACGGAGCAGGACCACGACATCGAGGGCATCCTCGCCGCGGAGCTGGAGGCGCTCTCGACGGTGCTCGAGGAGGCGGAGCACGACCCCGAGCTGGCCCAGGAGTTCGGCAATCTGGAGAGCAGCGTGGAGTCCATGATGGAGGGCCTCATCGCGGTGCGCGAGAGCAAGAAGAGCGTCAAGGAGCTGCGAAAGGATCGCAAGCTCGATGGCAAAGGCGGTGGCAAGGGCTCTGGTTCGAGTTTCAGCAGAGGCAAGAAGTTCACGTCGAGCCTCGGCAAGGCAACGCGGCAGATGAGACAGGGTCGTGGCTCGAAAGGTTGTCTTGACACATCAGCAGTGCAAGTGCTATGCTTGCCTCGCCCACCGCACCCCGTGGAGGAGGGATGGGACAATGGGTCGGCGACCGGACAATTCAAGAACGCAGTTTCGCATTCTCCCCACGCCACGCCCAAAGCTCCATCGAGGAAGGGTGGGGTAGTGGGCCGAAGACGGGACAACACATAATCGAAGGTTGCAGTCTTGATTCACTCCCCGATTCCCCGCGATGGGGGTGGGGGGGACAAAGCAGCGGGCTGGAAGGGCAGACCAAGAATGCAAGCTCGCATTCTTGCTTCGGCCCCCCGATCCCGAGCAGGAGAGATAGAGGAGTGGGTCGAAAAACGCATTTTCGTCCGCCCCGAGTGACGAGCTCAAGTCCAGGCCTCGCAGATGGGATCCGAGTACATGTGGTCGGATGATATCGCCGCATCGCCGATGCATCGGCGAGGCGGTGCGATGTGGGGCCCCCTTTTCTCCACGCCGACGTCGACAGTGCATCGCCGAAGTCGCCGATGCAGTTGCGATGCGTAGGCGATGCATCGGAGATACGGCGCGATCCTCCGACCCCGCTTATTGCGGGAGTCCACTGGGGGAGGCGCCCTGCCAAATTCGAAACGACTCCTCCAATTCGAAATGATTGCTCCGAAACGACCCGACGGCCCCAGGTTTCGGTTCGAATTGCGAGAATCGTTTCGGCTTTGGGTGTTTTCCTGGTTTCCAGATTCGCGCAGCAGTAGGAGTCCGGTGGCGAGCTTCGCAATATGATTTTCACGGTAAGCAATTCAGTGCGAATCGTATTTTGTAAGCCCGCTTACGTGTATTGAAAGCCTTGTATCTTAATAATTTCTCTGTTACCCATACCCTGAGATTCCCATAGCGCCATGTGTAGGAATGCTGGTGCAGTAGGAATTCTCTTGTAGTGTAAACAAGAGGCAGCGTGTTGGAAGGCGTTCGAGACGACGCCCATTGTAAACTCATCAACGAAAATCCTGTCGATTGTTCCGCAATCAGGATTCCGGTTTCC
>CAUYUJ010018697.1:149540-197632 GCA_963575745.1 Prorocentrum cordatum | reverse complement strand
GGCGTGGGGACTTGGCTTGCGACGCGTCCCCGGGCCACCTCGGGTCATGAAAAGATCACGACGGGAGGTTTTTCGCTACTTTCGGCCAAGAGCAACGGCATAAACATAAGCTTGTGGCGCTCCGCGAAGATTTCTTGGATCCGCGCTGGGCCCCCCCCGGCGGCGCGTCCGGCGCCGCCCCTGGCGCGCTCTGGGAGGGGGGGGAGTCCAGCGCAGATCCACCAGGCCTGGGGGCCGTTCAAAAAACGACTTCGGGTGAAAAAAAGCGGGCCCTGGGGAAGGGGTCGAGACCTCTGGCTAGGCATCACGCTCGGACGCGAAGCGTTTTCTTCTCGGCGAGGACCCTCGAGGACCCTTCTGGAAAACATGTAGCCAAACAGGCACGCACGAAGCCGAGAAAGTGCACGGGGCATAGACGTTCCCGAAGGGCTTGTCGACTTTTTGCCAATCGGCTTGTGGGGATCGAGCCCGAGAACTCCAGGCAAATGGCAGATAGATCGAGGTAAATCCAGGCATGTCCAGGCAAATCGAGAGACCTCCTGGGGGAGGTTGGAGCACCTCGCTGCGGCCGCCCCGGCGCCTTCCACGAGACGTCCAGGCGATGGCAAGCTGGGGGCCCACGTCATGAGATGCCCAAGAGGGCCCCAAGAGGCTTCCTGAGAGAGCCCGAAGAGGTCAAGAGGTCAAAATGGTCGAGTTGACGCAGGTTTCTAAAGGATTTTGGCCTCTCGCACCACCGGCTCTCCGACGCTCCAAGACGGCTCGAGAAGCTCCCAAGACCGCCCCAAGCCAGTCTAAGAGGCCTCCAAGAGGGCCCCAAGACAGCCCAAGAGGGCTCCAGGGCCCGGGTCCGCGGCCATCGCGTCACAGAGGCGGGCGTCTGGGCCCTGGCCAGCTCGCCCCCCTCCTCGGAGGGCGCGCCGAGGGGGGCGCGCGGCAGGGGGCTCGCGCGGCCCTGCGCTGCCCTGGGGGGGGGGGGGGGCGCCTGCGGCCCGCTTCGAGGCGCTGCGCTGCGCCGGCCAGGGCCGCGATGGCGCTTCGGTCCCAGACGTGATCGCTCCGTGCCATGGGAATCGCGACAGGCGGCTTCTGGCCATCTTCGGCCTCCGGGGGCCCTCGCCGGGCCCCGCGACCGTCAAAGAAACGGCTCGGGGTGAGAAAGCCGGCAAAGCATCGGGACTTCCGGGAGCCGCGTGCTGACAGAAATCGGAACGTCGCAAGTCTGGGGTTCGCCACGACTTCCTCGGCACCGCCTGCTCCCCGGGCCCCGCCCGCTCCGGCCGCCCGAGGCCCCGCCCTCCTGTGCCCTGTCTCCCTCATTCAAGCTGTGCGTAGCCCGCCTAGCTTTTGGCGGAAAAGGCTCGCTCTCGCGCCCCGCAGATCAAAAAAGTCTGGGGTGCGCTTCGGTGCGAGGTCGGGGCGGGGCGTCGGCCAGCCAGGGCCGGGCGCGGCTAGCCGAGCTCGGTGCGGTCTGCAGGGCGCTGCGCCGGCCAGTTCGATGCGGTGCCCCATCCAGGGGCCGACGTCGCGACGCGATGCGGCGGAGGCCTGCGTGGGGCGGGGCGGTCGGACGGGGCGAGGACGAGGATCTTGGCATCGCTCGGACGTGTGCATTTTTCCTTCGGGCGAGGACCATCGAGGAGCATCCTTGATCGTTTGGAGGGAAAACCTCGCACGAAACCAAAAAAAAAAACAGGGAATCGACGTCCGAGCGATGGCGAGGGGTACATCCGTTCCAGAGCATTCTGGAGCGCTCTCAGAGCGTTCCAGGACGCTCTGAGAAGGCCGCGGCGCCCGAGTCATCCTCCAGAGTTATGATGTTCCAACCTACTGTAGTAGCCTTGATCACCAGAAAGCATTTCAAGCACCAGGAAAGTACCGAAATCGGAGGGTTTTCACGTGTCGGGTCCTGGGAGGCGCTACTCGTTCGACACAGTTTCGATTGTTTGGGGGTGCTCGAACTTACTTCAGGGATCTGGTCCTTAAGTACGATGGGAGCCACATGACTCCATAGCCGCCGGATCTCAGAGATTCTCGATTCATCTTCGCACGAATGTTATCCTCGTCTTGGCTTCGTCTTGGCGCTGCACGGTTCCCCCCTGGGGCCGTAGGCGACCCGAGGAGGAGGAGGAGGAGGAGGAGGAGGAGGAGGAGGAGGAGGAGTAACGAGGAGGAGGAGGAGGAGTAGGAGGAGGAGTAAGGAGGAACGCCAGTAGAAGGTGAGTCCAAGTCGCCCGAGCCCACCCTACAACAGATAAAATCAAAACTCGAGGGCCCCAGATTGGTACCAGCCAGGACCCAGGACCCTCAGCCGCTACCTAGGCGGCAGCCCACTCCTCAACCTCTCGAGGCGGGTCTTCTGGGCGCTGAGAGTCTTGGGGACCTCCGAGGGTCCCTGACAAGGGGCCTTGAGACCACGCACCCTCCCAGACTCCCCAGCGAAGCAAGCACACCGCTCGCAGAAGACGTACACCCCCGCCTCGGCCATCCGATGGCCGAGGTCGCGGAACAAGGCCACGTCGGCAAAACGCCGCGCCCCAGAGTCCACCCCAGAGCCCGACGTCCAGGCGGGGCCCGTCTCAAGGACCCTTGCCGCCGCCTCCAAAGCGACGTGGACCGCATCGGAGGTCGGCCTCCAATCGGAGAATCGCGAGAAAGCACGGGCGGCCTGCCAGCGCTGCACCTCGGTCGGCGTGCAGCGCGCCGAACAGGACCTGAGGGCGCGGAGACCAGCTGCAGTCCTTGTCGAGACACCACAACGCCTGCACCTCCATTCCTGGGCGGCATCACTCCTATACATACTGTGGCACGCGAGTGGCTCCCCAGGCTCTAAAATTTCAACGGGGGTCGGGCGGGGGCCAGGCCTCGGACGAGAACGAGCAGCCCTCTCCGACGACGACGACGCCCCAATCCCCAAGTCGATGGCCCGACCCCCAGCCCAAGCCAGATATTTGGCAAACTCCTGGCACTCCTTGAGCGCAATCCGAAACAGATCTGCCGTGCCCTGCCCAACCATCTGGCTGGCAGCACCAGCCTTGGCGAAGAAATCAGCCCAGGCATTGCCCAGGACGTACAAAAAAGGCGGGCCAGATCCAGGGGTCGCCAGGGCCGCCTCAGACAGGTCCCTATGGGCAGGACACCAGTGCGTCATGGGCGGGACCCCTCCACGACGCACGACCGCCGCGCGGATCTGCCGCCACACAGCAGCATGCTCAGCCCCTGGACCTTCGGACACCGCACTCCACTCCTGCGCTTCATTGGCCAGGCCCAAAAGATCGGTGACGACGACCTGCAGCGACGGGATATTTTCCACCGCCCGCAAGTATGCGACCCGCTCGGCGTCGCCAACCGTCTGACTGGCGCCTCCGAGTCTGCCATAGCACGCTCTTAGTGGCGTGCCCGACGCACTCAGCTGGACAACGCCCCAGCCGCACGCCCTAATCTCTGGTTGAGACGACCACATGCCTGACCCATCCGTAAACGCAGCACTGGACCACTGCAAGGGATCAGATTCCCAATCCCCCCACCAGAAAATCGGTGGGTCGCACGGAGGGTCAGGAGGTTTCATCGGGAGCAAAGGGAGCCCAACCGACAACTCAAAACTCTCAGGGTCCAGAGCGGCCCCTCGGCGCCCAACAGGCCCCTGGTCCAAAAACCTATCACGAGTTTTGGCCAGGGACTCAGAAATCGGAACTTCATCTTCAAATTCCAGCAACTGCTCACGCAGCACAGGGCACTCGAGAAGCAGGTGACCACACGTCTCTCTGTCCGCTCCGCAGCCCCTACACTTAGGATCGGGGGCGAGCCCTTTATCATGCAACTTGGCCTGGGGCCACCAGGAGTCAGACCAGAGAGACCGAAGGATTCCAGCCGACCTGGGGTTTTTGAGCGCGGCCCACTTGGACCCAGCACAGGCGCGGATCCCACGGGGCCACAACTCAGCGTCCGCGGGGAAACCAGGAAAATGAGCCTGGATGCGACGCATCTGCCAGCGCTGGATGCCAGCACGTAGCAACTCGATTAAATGTTGCGGATCAGTCTGCAGCAAAGAATACACCATTCCCTGATCGGAACGGATAAGCACAGACGACTCCATGCACCAGTCAACGCGGAGGAGAGACAAAGCCACCACCGAAAGCGGGCCCGAAGCGTGGAGCCAGGAGAATTTCTGACCCCGCTTTTCGGCCAGGGCCCTCCAAGCCCTCTCGAGGGTACCCAGGGACACAGTCTGCATCCACACCACCTGGGCGTAGTGTTTGACTGGAGCAATCGTGGCTTCAAAAATCGGGTCACACCACGGATCCGATTGAGACGCCAAGTAGACCGTCAAGGACCCCCCACGACCCTTGGCGCCAACCAAAGCCCCCGCAGCAGCTCTCAACTTCCGAAGTTCGGCGTCCGTGGTCCCAGAAACTGCACAGCAGTGACTAGCGCCTGGCAGAAGTCCAGTGCGCCACAGAACAGAAACACGAGTCCCCGCAGCCTTCTGCAGAGGGTAAACACGCTTCATCCGACGACCTAACTTAGCGATCCTCTGTCGGGTGAGCGGTCTCCTGCGCTCACGCCCCGAGAGCTCGTGGCCAAGATTGCGCATGGAGGAGGAGGAGGAGGAGGAGGAGGAGGAGGAGGAGGAGGAGGAGGAGGAGGAGGAGGAGGAGGGTCGCCTGAGCCCTCCGGAGAAACCCGCCACTTGGCTTCGGGGGAGCGGCGGCGAGAGCGCGGCGGCCGTGCCTCTGCCGAGGTGACGATGTGGGACGTGTTCACGGACCTGTACCAGGCCCACAAGGCCCGCCAGGCGGGCAGCGCCGCCTGCTCTCGAGCAGCCAGTCATGGCACATACAGGCGTATCATATCAATGAGTGCGTAGAGAACTAAGTAAGTAAATACACACATGTGTGCGCACATCTGAATATATCCATATATATATACATACATATACATATACATATATATATATATACAAGCATAAACATATATATATGTATATATATATATATGTATTTATTTATGTATGTTATATCTATATATATATATATGTATAGCTCGCCCCCCCAGCACCCCCACACGGCGGAGTGAGGGGAGGAGGGGTGGTTCCCCCCTCAGCGTCCTTCTCTTCTTCCTCCTGCTCCTCTTCATCCTCATGTTTGTCTCCTCCCCCTCATGGGGGGGCATCCTCCTGATCGTCATTATCTTCCTTTCCCTGCTCCTCATCCTCCTCGTACCTCCTCCCTTTCCTCCTCATCTTCCTCCTCCTCCGCCTGCTCCTCCTCCTCCTCCGCCTGCTCCTCCTCCTCCTTCTCCTCCTCCTCCTCCCTCTCCTCCTCCTCCAGGAGGAGGAGGAGGATATAGGCTTTCAATAGGAATCCTTTTGTATGTGTTTTCATTCGCATTCCTTTTGCATTGGCTTTCAATAGGAATCCTCTTGTGCTGGTTTTCAATTGGAATGATTTTGCAGAGGCTTCCAATAGGAATCCTTGTGTACAGGCTTTAAATAGGAATCCTGTTGTGTTGGCTTTCATTGGAATTCATTGTGTATTGGCTTTTGTTGGACTTATTTTTGCATCGGCTTTCAATAGGAGTCCTTGCGCATTGGCTTTCAATCGCAATCTGTTTGTAGAGGCTTTCAATAGGAATCCTCTTGTATTGGCTTTCAACAGAATTTCTTTTGCATTGACTTTCACAAGGAATCCTTTTGTACAGGCTTTCCATCGGAATCTTTCTGTAGAGGATTCAAATGGGAATCCTTCTGTAAAGGCTTTCACTCGGAATCCTGTTGTATTGGGTTTCAGCAGAATTCCTTTTGCATTGGCTTTCAATCGGAATGATGTCCGAATAGCACAAGAAGAGGGCCGACGACCCCCCACCCCCTTTTTTGCATGTGCTTTCACTCGGGATCCTTTTGCACTGGCGGTCAATAAGAACCCTTTTGCCTTGGCCTCCAATATGAATCCTTTTGAATTGGCTTTCGTACGGAATCCTTTTGTATTGGCTTTCAATAGGAGTCCTTCTGCAGATGCTTTCAATCGGAATCCTTGTGTAGAGGCTTTCAGGAGGTTTCATTCGCATTCCTTTTGCATTTGTTGTCAACAGGAATCCCTTTGCATTGGCGTTCAATAGGAATCCTTTTGCAGAGGCTTTCAATAGGAATCCTTTTGTACGGGCTTTCAATCGGAATCCTTTCGTAGAGCTTTCAATCGGAATCCTTTTGTATTGGCTTTCACTCGGGCTCCTTTTGTGTTGGCTTTCATTGGATTTCCTTTTGCATCGGCTTTCCATCGGAGTCTTTTCGCATTGGCTTTCAATAGAAATATGTTTGTAGAGGCTTCCAATGGGAATCCTCCTGTAGAGGATTTCATTCGGAATCCTTGTGTAAAGGCTTTCACCAGGAATCCTTTCGTAAAGGCTTCCAAGAAGAATCCTTCTGCATTGGCTTTCAATAGGAATCCTTGTGCATTGGCTTTCCATAGGAATGATGTCCGAATCGCACCAGAAGAGGGCGGACGACCCCCCACCCTACAACCAATCTTCTCAGATTCGTTGTCTTCCTCTCTCTTCCCAGAGGCCACCCTAGTGAAAGCGTTCTTTTAGTTTTTCCAGCTTGTCCAAAGACAGCCCATTGACAAAATCTTGTGCGCTTTCAAGCTTTTCCCGCTTTCCAGCTTTTCCCAGAGATTACCTTGGTGATAAACGCTGTGTTTTCCAGCTTTTCCAGCTTTTCCCAGAGACTACCCTGATGAAAAACGCTGTGTTTTCCGGCTTTTCCAGCTTTTCCCAGAGAATTATTTGGTGAAAACGTTGTGTTTTCAGCTTTTCTCAGAGACTACCCTGGTGAAAAAAGCTTGGTTTTCCAGCTTTCCCAGCTTTCCCCAGAGACTACCCTGGACAATCCTGGAGCGCCTGTTGCCTAGTCTCCTGGAAAAGCTGGAAAACCAAGCGTTTTTCACGAGGGTAGTCTCTTGGAAAAGCTGGAAAAGCTGGAAACACATCGTTTTTCATTAGGGTAGTCTCTGGGAAAGCTGGAAAAGCTGGGAAGCACAGCGTTTTTCACTAGGGCAGTCTCTGGGAAAAGCTGGAAAACAAAGCGTTGTTCATCAGGTAGTCTCTGGGACAGGTCGGAAAAGCTGAAAACACAACGTTTTTCAGTAGGGTAGTCTCTGGGGAAAGCTGGAAATCCTAGAAAGCACAGCGGTTTTCACTAGGCTAGTCTCTCGGAAAAGCTGGACAAGCTGGAAAGCACAACGTTTTTCACCAGGGTAGTCTCTGGGAAAAGTTGGAAAAGCAGGAAAACACAGCGTTTTTCATCAGGGTAGTCTCTGGGAAAAGCTGGAAAACACAGCGTAGGAGGAGGAAGAGGAGAAGGAGGATGACGACGACGAGCGAACGATCAAGGAAGGTTTTGCGATTTTGGTGGTTTGGGGGTGCTGGGAGGGCGACCATATATATATATATACACACACCTACATGTACATATATATATATATATATGATAGATATGTGCGTGCATACATACATGGTTGAATGAAGACATGAATGATTAAATTCATGGCGTAGACAGATAGTTGCGGAGGTACGCGGTGATCTCTTGGATCGGCGCTGGAGGAGGGCGCGGAGCGCGCCAGAGGCGCCGCCAGGGGCCTCCAGCTCCGATGCGAGAAATCCGTGCGGACCCCCGAGAGTTTATGTCATTCTTTGCTCCTCGATTCTCGGATCCCAGATCTCCAGTTCTCCTCGTCGTCCTGGGAGCGGCTCCCCCCCCCCCCCTGGGAGCTTTTCTCGCCTTGGGGGCGCTTCCCAGCAAGTGGGCCTCGCCGGGAGCGTTCCAGAGGGGCCCAGAATCCTCCCGAACGGGGTCGCCGGTTGAAAATCCAGACGTCCCAGGATGGGTTTTTTAGGTTTTCCCCGATTTGGGCCTCGGAGGCCCGTCGTCCAGCCACACGGCACGCAGAAGCGGGTCCGGGACGAAGAGCTGCCTCCAGAGGAGGGGTCGGGGCTCCGGAGGCCGCGCGTTGAAAAAAACGCATCGTCGCATGCTCGGGTTTTCGATGTCTCCCCAACTACTCGCGTCCCGTTTAGCTCTTGACCGGAAGGGGCCCGCTCCCGACCCGCAGACCAAAAAAAAAGTTAGGGTTTTCCAGTCGGACGAAAGGGGGAATTGGGAAGAGGTGGGTCTACGAGATCTGCTGCTTGCCGCCGGCTTGGGCCCCGCCGCCAGGCGTGCTCCTCGATGCACGGGTGCCTCTAGCGCCTGGAAAACCAGCAACATGAGATGATTCGCCAGGCCTGGCTTGTATTGCCTTTACCCTTCGTCCGACGCGACCGTCTGCGGAGGGAGTGGGCTCAGGTTGGTCACCGCCACAGCAATAAGAGACGTTTTTGCGGCTCTCGTGGCGGCGGGGTATTAGTTCAAGGATTTCGTCAATCAGTCCAAGTTTTGATCTTCTTCGTTCGAGGTTGCAATCAACTTTGGCGTCATCGTGGCACAGATTTGGGGCGAAATCCAAGCATTCGGTCAGATTGGACGCGATCGGCGATGTTGTCGAGCAGAATCTCAAGACCCCCCGCTAAGCTCACGCGATTCAGCGCCTCGCCCATTAACTCAGAACCTTTCTGCCAGGTATACGTTTTCCGCGCATCCATAACGCATCAGTTGCATCTGGTTCGCGCCGCAATTTCAGTTAGACGAGCGATACGACCTCTAGGACCAGAAAGTCAGTGACCAGCCCGCACCAGTCAATCTTTCCTCCATTGGGAGCCTTAAGACGGGGGTCAATGCAAACGGGGGTCAGCCCGCCAGATCTTGCAGGATCCTGCGAAGCTAGGGTTGCATTGATTGGGGCTAGCGCGCAGGATCCTGCAAGATCTTGCAGAATCTTGCAGAGCCCAACTGACTTGGGTTTGCATTGACACCCACCCAGTATGTTTACACTCCAGCATGTTAATCCTGGCTTTTTCAGTGTATCATGTTTTGAAATTCATACACATTGCAGGTTCGCGCTTATGATTGTTTGTATACATAAATATATAGAAAAAATGAAAACATGTTTTTGCTTTCTTTTCTTTTAAAAAAATGGCGAAGGACCCAACAATTCGCAGCTGTGAGCACCGCAGTCGTGAGTATGATCTTCGGTGGAGCTCCCTACGGGGCCACGAAACGTGTGAGCGGTGTGCCAAAATAGGTGTGGCGGACGCATGTGGACGGTGCCTCTGGGGCCTTGGGTGGAGCTCCCTATGGGGCCACGAAACGTGTGAGGGGTGTGCCGAAATCGGCGTGGCGGACGCATGTGGACGGTGGCACTGGGGCCTTGGGTGGAGCTCCCTATGGGGCCACGAAACGTGTGAGAGGTGTGCCGAAATGGGCGTGGCGGACGCATGTGGACGGTGCCACTGGGGCCTTGGGTGGAGATCCCTGCGGGGCCACGAAACGTGTGAAGGGTGTGCCGAAATCGGTGTGGCGGACGCATGTGGACGGTGTCTCTGGGTCCTTGGGTGGAGCTCCGTATGGGGCCACGAAGGAGTGAGGGTGTGCCAGAATTGGTGCGGCGGACGCATGTGGAGGGTGTTTGGGGGGCCTTCGGTGAAGCTCCTTATGGGGCCACGAGACGTGTAAGGGGTGTGCCGGTATCGGTGTGGCGGACGCATGTAGACGCTGCCATTGGGGCCTTCGGTGGAGCTCCATTTGGGGTCACGAATCGTGTGAGGGGTGTGCCGAAATTGGTGTAGCGGACGCATGTGGACGGTGCCTCTGGGGCCTTGGGTGGAGCTCCTTATGGGGCCACGAAACGTGTGAGCGGTGTGCCTTAATAGGTGTGGCGGACGCATGTGGACGATGCTTCTGGGGCCTTGGGTGGAGCTCCCTATGGAGCCACGAAACGTGTTAGGGGTGTGCTGGAATGGGTGTGGCGGACGCATGTGGACCGTGCCACTGGGGCCTTCGGTGGAGTTCCTTTTGGGGTCACGAAACGTGTGAGGGGTGTGCCGAAATACGTGTGGCGGACGCAAGAAGACTGTGCTCCTGGGGCCTTCGGTGGAGCTCCCTATGGGCCACAAAAGGTGTGAGGGGTGTGCTACTGGGGCCTTCGGTGGAGCTCCCTATGGGGCCACGAAAAGTGTGCGAGGTGTACCGAAATGGATGTGGCGGACGCATGTGGACGCTGCCTCTGGGGCCTTGGGTGGAGCCCCCTGCGGGGCCACGAAACGTGTGAGGGGTGTGCCGAAATAGGTGTGGCGGACGCATGTGGACGGTGCCTCTGGAGCCTTCGGTGGAGCTCCCTATGGGGCCACGAAACGTGTGAGTGGTGTGCCGAATTGAGGGGGGTGACGGGAGGAGGGAGGAGGAGGGAGGGGAGGAGGAGGAGGAGGAGGAAGAGAGGAGGGACGCAGGGGCCGTCTCTTCAAAACGAGGACCCACAACACCACAGGATGGTTGTTAACAAACAGCCGTTGACACAAACTATAGAGGATTCACCAAAACGGCGTCGTCATTTCGACGTGGCGGGGCTCGTGGTGCGCAGAAATGAGCGAGGGCCAGTTCGGGGCTCCTGGGGCCATCTTGGCCGCAGCGTGGCAGGCAGGCGGTGGACTCCCTCTCTCGCTCCTTCTCTCTCTCTCTCTCTCTCTCTCGTTCTCTCTCTCTCTCTCTCTCTCCCTCTCTCTCTCCCTCTCGATCGATCGGGTGTTCACTCCCCTCTCCCCTGCTCTTCCGAGGAGGAGGAGGAGGAGGAGGAGGAGCACGGGGAGGGGCCACCGCCACCTGACCCCCGTTGTTCATGGAGGTGTTGGCCCCTCCTCCTTCATCCTCGTCGGCATCACCCTCCTCGCCGCGCCCCTCGTCGTCCTCCTCGGCCCTGGCACTGTCACCATCGTCCTCGTCGTTCCTCCACGGCCTCCTCGGCCTGTCCTTCCTCGCCCGTCCTCCATAGACCTCGCCGCTGTCTTCCGCGCCCTCATCGCCTCCTCCACGCCCCCTCTCCCCGTCCGCCTCCTCCTCCTGCTCGGTCTCCTCCTCATCCTCTTCCTCCTCCTCTTCCTCCTCCTCCTCGATCTTCCTCCTCCTCCTCCTCCTCCTCTCCTCCCCCTCCTCCTCCTCCTCCTCCTCCTCCTCCACCCTCTTCTCCTCCTCCTCCTCCTCCTCCTCGCCGCGCCCCTCCTCACCCTCCTCGTCCTCCTCATCCTCCTCATCCTCCTCACCCTTCCTCCCCCTTCCACTCCTCCTTCTCCTCCTCCTACTCCTCCTCCTCCTCCTCCGCCTCCTCCTCCTACTCCTACTCCTACTCCTCCTCCTCCTCCTCCTCCTCCCTCTCCTCCTCCTCCTCCTCCTCCTCCTCCTCCTCCCTTCCTCCTCCTCCTCCTCCTCCCTTCTCATCCTCCTCTCCTCCTCCTCCTCCTCCTCATCCTCATCCTCCTCCTCCTCCTCCTCTCCTCATCTTGTCCCTCCACATTATCCTCCTCCTTCTCCCCCTCCTCCTCTTCTTCCTCCTTCTCCTCCTCCTCCTCCTCCTCCTCTGCCCTTTCCTCGTCCTCCTCCTTCTCCTCCTCCTCCTCATCATCATCCTCCTCTTCTGCTTGGAACATCATCAACCGCACCAATCGAAGATCAACTGCGAACCATCTTCTTCTTCCTCCTCCTCCTCGTCCTCCTCCTCGTTCTCCTCCCTCACGTTTGACCTCCTCCTCGCCCTATCGTCCTCCACGACTTCCTGGCCCCCTCGTCCTCCCAATTGTCTCTCGCTTACTCGCCCTGTCTCTCTCTGTCTTCCTTGTCTCATTATTAGTATGTGTTTTTTTCGCCCTGGCAGTACTAACATTAGTATTGTTAGTAGTCTGTTTAATGTTGCTCATATTTCCGTTGGTAGTAGTCAATGTTCGTATTAGTAGTAGTAGTAGTAGTAGTAGTAGTAGTAGTAGTAGTAGTAGTAGTAGTAGTAGTAGTAGTAGTAGTAGTAGTAGTAGTAGTAGTAGAGGTAGGAGTAGGAGTAGGAGTAGGAGTAGGAGTAGGAGTAGGAGTAGGAGTAGGAGTAGCAGTAGCAGGAGCAGCAGCAGCAGCAGCAGTAGTAGTAGTAGTAGTAATAGTAGTAGTAGTAGTAGTAGTAGTAGTAGTAGTAGTAGTAGTAGTAGTAGTAGCAGTAGCAGCAGCAGCAGCAGCAGTAGTAGTAGTAGTAGTAGTAGTAGTAGTAGTAGTGTTCGTCTTGTTAGTAGTGTTGGTACCAGTAGTATGCTTCATAGTCGCATTAGTATCCGTACTCGTTGTATAGTGTGTATTATTAGTCTATTGTAAAATGGATCGTGTTACCAAGTGCTTCCCGTAATTGCTTTCTGTCTTGAATTCTCACGTTTCCGATTAGTATGATTAGCTATCGCTGAAGTGCCGAGACGCCCATCGAGCGACGGCGAGCGAGCTCTCCAACGGCCGCGACGCCCCACCTTCCTCCTCGCCCCCCCGGCACCAAAAAACAGCGCAGCGGGGCCAGATGAACCACGCAAAAAAGGAGGCTCGACTGTGCCGACGTGCGCGCGTAAATCGCCCGCGTCAGGTCGAGCGCAAGTGCCCTCGTGTCCAAGGTGATGTGCCGCGCTGGCGACCCCCGTAGGTCACCGCGCAGGGTCGCCATGTCCTCTTGCGTGGCACCCCTGTCTTTTCGTCGCTCAAACGTCGAGGAAGTGGAAACCTGGATCGACGGCACGGATCAGCGACGGGTCTCGTTTCCACACGGCATCCGCGCGCCGCGCCCCGAAGCCCGGCGGCACCGACGCCATGCCCTCGGGGGAGGCTGCCCGCCCCGCTTCGTGGATCTGGCGCCCGCGCGCCAGGCCCGCGGATGCCGCACCCGTGTTGGCGTGCGCCCAGAGGAGGGGGAGGGGGAGGGGGAGGAGGAGGAGGAGGAGGAGGAGGAGGAATGGGAATGGGAATGGTCAAATCGCGAAGCGAAAAAGATTAATTAAGGAGGGATGCGGCCTCTGGCTCGTTGCTCCGACAACGACAGGAGCTTTGGCCAGAGCCCATCCTCGATCCTGTTTAAATAATCTTGTCGGGGCTTGTTGGTCCTATGAGTACACTCGGATGCAAGCCCTCGGATTTGGTCAGAGGCATAATATCCGCACACTCCGCAAAACCAGAGTTTCAAGCTAGTGTGAAACCTGAGATTGTGAGTCGAATGCAGCCACCCCCCGCCCTATGGACTTTACACCCCGAGGGTATTCTTGAAACAACTCCGTCTACAGACTGCAGCTCAAAACACGGAGACTTCAACCAATCAGCGAGACATTTTTTTGCCGCGGACCCTTTGCACCTCACACATTGGCGCCCCGCGTCATCCAAGATATGCGTGGTACAGAAACGAGCCACAGTGATGGGGGCAGGCGGAATGGTACGAAGTTTTTCCGACTCCCGACGAGGCCTGGGATCCGCGGCCATAGCGTCCATCGTGGCCCTCAAGAGCCGACGCCTGACCAGCTCCGCTCTTTTCTCCTGCTGCGCGACACGTGTACGTTCGTCTTGTGGAACTCGATGTGCCTGCGCAGCACGTCCTGCCAACTGATTTGCTCGATTGTTGCCGTGCCACATCCACGGCGCATATCCTTTCTCTGCAGCTTCAACCTCCGACAAATGTGAATTCATGAAAATGACAGAAACTCGGCCGTGTCGATCTCCATCGGCATGCAAGTGTTGACCGATGGCGCTCCACAAGTCAACATCTGAATTGGCCTCACGTGGGCGAAGATAAGTGCGGCTTGTCCACCCTTTCTCCACCCCCTCGTTGTCTGTGAGATATATGACAGCGCCCCGAGTGCATCGCAAGACATACTCCAACACCGCCAACTCGCCTCTATAAACTGTCTGCCTCCGCCCCTGCAAGGGTCCTTGTGCTTCGAGCCCAAGCCTGACAGGGTTGCGCTGCTCAACAATGACGAAGCCCAGGCCCACTCGCCTCAACTTGGGTGAATGGGTGTCTGCACCACCGCTAGCGTCACCACATACGTACACTGGGTTGTCGTCAGTGCCCTCTGCCATGATGAGGCCACTGCTCCAGGGCACTGAGATTGTATGCAAAGGTTGTGCGGGCGTGGGGTTCGGCACATGCCTGAGCTCCGAAGGCCGGTACTGCACACCTCCTTCGTCTGCCTGGGGCAAGAAGGGAAGTGCACAATGCGTGCCGACGGAGTCAACTGTCCAACTTTCTGCTGTAGCTGGTGGACTTACTGCAGTCCACGAACTTGGCAACAGTCCACGCAACCAAAAACATTCGTACTGCTCATGCTGGCTGACCGCCTGCGGCGTATACTGGTCCGAGTCGCGATATGCTTGGTGGCCTGTGTTCTGGGGACACAGCCAGCAGCGATGCAGAGGTGTCTCGGGGTACCTCTCACCATGCAGCAAGCATCTGGGGCACAACTTGAACTCTTGGTCGTCTACCTCGAAGCGTGTACGAGGCCAAGTACCCCCAGTCGCCACTGCTACCATGGTTTCAGCCCATTGTGCACCCTTAGGTACCTGCCCGAGACGACTCAGCAAGGCTCGGAGAGAGTCATTGTCTATGCCCTCAGCCATGCCCTCGCCAAGATAATGTGCCGCAGCCTGCTGCCATAGAACTTCCCTGACCGAACTGGAAAGATCTGCGAGAATATCACTGAAATCTTCATTGCCCGTCAGCTCGTCATCATTGAAATGCCTTTCGATCTGCTCACGACCTTCACCGCGTGAGAGTCGCCAATGCGATGGCGATATCGGCTCCCAATGATACTGCAGAAGTGTCACAATCACCGCGCTGACTGGCCCACGAACATGGCGAGCCCTCTCGGCGCTGGTGAGTGCCTCCATCTTGCTGACAATGTCGGGCCAAACTTTATCGATGGAGCTGCGGATAGCACTGTTCGAAGTCCAGAGTCGCAACCATTCGCTCAGGCATTCCTTGCTCAAGCGGATTGCTGGGTCTTGCTCGGGGGCGCGCAGATCGAGCGTCGTGGTCAAGCAACGACCCCGACGATTCGACCCACATACTGACCCCAGTCTGCGTCGTAGATTACTAAGCTCTGTGCCGGACATCCCATGAATATGATGTCCGTAGTGCGCCACCGTCTGTCCTGCCACTTTCTCCAAAGTAGCTGTCACCGCATATTGTCTACTTGCTCTCGCCCATCGTGAGATCTTACGATGGCGCCCTGCTGCTTTGACAACTCGACCTCGTCGTGTCATGCGTGCTGCTCTGCGCCCAGCCGCAAGATCCACGCCAAGATATGTTGCCTGCAGAACTGGTCGTAAAGAATATCCTCGCCGTCGAAGAGCTGCTGTGATCGCCTTTGCCTGCTGGTGCTTCGCTGCAATCAGAACACTCTTGGAAGCGACCGATAGTTGCTCCTCTGCAAGAAAATTGAATGCGTCTGCCACACCTTTGACCAACTTCCGAAAGACAAACTTCTCAGATCCAACTGCTGATTCACTCAAATCATCAATCCAGAGTCGAACGTGTAGCCCAGGGTTCCCTTCGGTAAGCTTTTTCATCACGAAATGCGTCGCGCACTTACCGAAGCGTGTCCCGTTCCTGAGGCCCTGGATGATCGATCTTGCCACCTGGAATGGACAGCACGTAGACCCGAGTTGTGTCATCATTCTTGGTGCCGTGCAGAGCTGGAGCTCTAAAAATAAGATGACTGGGGGGAAATTCAACTTAAGTGCTGCATATACCAGGCATGCCCAGGTGACAGCGTCATAAAAGGACTGGATGTCCAAGATGGCGTGTGCGTATGAAACCCCCAGCACCCCGTAGATCTCCTCGTAGACAGTCTTGAGGAAAGCCTCGCGCAGTGCTGAATTTCCTGCCAGCGCTGCATCCCAACTTTCACTAGACTCAACTGTCCATGGCTTCATGATGTCTTCACGGATCATAGACCAAATTCTACACGTCATACATATGATGCCTATTACCCGATCGCCTTGGGCCTTCTTGGGCAGAAGGCGGCCCTCGACGATGAGCAGTTGCCACGGCCACGTCAACTGATCTTCCACCTGATTATAAAAGTCCACCAGCTCTGCCCTCGCGGACAGCGGGAGCCTCTGGACATCCAAGGGAGTGAGTCTGTCCACCCCGAGCCCAGCGCGAGGCTTCATTCGCCTCACTGCCCTGTCCAGCTGGCCCACCTCGATCGGCGGGAGCGCGGTCGTCTCCGACTCTTCTCGAATCCTCTGAAACAGTTGTATCGTGCCGTCGACATCAACCTGCTCTGGCGCCCATAGCCTATGCCAGTGCTGCACCTTGTGGTCCACGACATCGACAGGATGGTATAATGTGTCGCCGCTCTTGGTGGTGAGCTGGTCCACCGTCAGCGGCGTCTCACGTAAGCTCCTAAAAAGAACTCCTTTCGCCTCTGCCGTCGTGACCCAAGTCCGAAATTCTGAAAGCGATTCGCACAGGGCTCGGCTCTGGGCCCTCTTGGCAAGCCTAAAGGCGGCTTGCTCGAAATACGATAAAATATTGACCGATGCCTTACTGATGTTTGAGAGAGCGCCAACCCAAGTATCCCAGGACGGATCGGCTTCTCTCAGAACGCGTGCTACCCCTTCAGGAAAGGTAGTGGCTAGCCTCCAGCAAGCGTGCTGCAAGTGTTGCTGCTGCACCTCACCGTTGTTTTTCTGCCGATGTTTCAACAACTGTTGGACGACTGTATGTGTCTGCAGCCACCACCCAGCTATGGAGTCACGTACAGGTACAGCTCGAACTTTGGTGGGCACGTGCAACTCCTTGACACGCAAGGTGGGGCCCTTGGCGCGACCACACGATGCTGCCACCGCTCGCGGCAGCTCGTTCTCACCCGGCCTGCGGTGCGCCAAAATCGCCCGCTCCACTGCCGAGACCCACGTCGCGCAGGCAGAACTGACGGCGAGCACTGGCTTGATCCTTCCAGCCAAAACGGCTACTGACTGCGCAATGGGAGGCCAGATAAGATGCTCGTATTGCCTGACGGTGCCAACTGCAGTTCGCTCAGACATCCATGTACTCTCAGGAATATCGAAGGTGGGCCCTCCAGACTCCCCTTGGAGATTATTACCTACCGAGACCTCGGGGGGGCGCTCCAAAAGGGGGTCGGGTGTGGCTTTAAACTGCATTCCTGCGACATTATCCGAATTGTTAAATGGGACCTCTGTGCTGGCTGCTGAGGGCGGCCCAGGATGGGGGGGGGAGGGCCCAGCACCAGCCGCAGGAGGAGCAGCGGAGGGAGGCGAAGAGGGGCCCCGCACGATTGTGTGTAAAAGTTGCGCGGACGCGGGGTTCGGCACATGCCTGAACTCCGACTCTTGCGCCCAAGGATCCTCCTCAGGGTCGGATTCCCATCCCTCGGCCGTCTCGCCCAGCAGCAGCAGGTCCAGATCTTCGGGGGGCTCTTCGTGAGGCTCTGTGGTCTCAGGCTCCTCCCCAAAAAGTGCAGTATAGAGTGAAACCCTACGCTCATGTGCCTCACGTTTCTTCTCAGCAAGCTTCTTACGTGACTCAGACGACTTGGACCCTGGCGTTGCCTCACACTTGGGCCTACCCACTTGAGGTAACCTGGCGGGAAGCTCCAGAGCCCTGACCAAAAGCTGAGCCCCTGAGCCTCTGATACGACTATGAAAGCCTATGTGCGTCTTCCAGGGAACCTGCACGACAGGGGCGATGGAGATGAGGCGAGGGAGACAATGGTTACTCGCCACGGCATAATCGATCAGAGATCCCGATGCACTTGCCGTGCACGTCGTGACGAGGTCTCCTGTGTAGAGCCTCCCTCCAAGCGATGAAAAGAAATCTGTCCGTGCAAGTGTAGCCGCTGGAACGTTGAAGTCCCCGACGATGAGCCAGGGCAGCTGCAAGGCTCGAACGAGTCCTCCGAGCTTATGATAGCGCACCAAATTGTCGCCAGTCAGTCCTAATGAGGACAGGCCATAAAATACTATGACCACCAGGCTGAACCCCTTGAGGTGCACCACCGTCGCGCAGAAGCCATCTCGTGCACTACCCCGTCGTGCTCGAAACCCTTGATGTTGCGCTGCACTCAGCGCATGAACTTGCCTGTGACCTGAGGTGAGGAACCACTCGCCGCCCTCGTTGGCCCTGCCCTCCATGTCCTGGGACTGGGCGTGGCCTGAGGGCCTGGCTCCGTTCGCGATCCACTTCATGCCGATCGCCTGTGCCTCCTTGTGCCATTGCCGTAGAGCATCTGCTGCCACGTGCGTTTCCACGAAGGCCCAAAACTGATGCTTGTCGGCGTTCTCTGAGAGGTAGGTCCAGGCTTGTGACGTCTTGGCTGACGTCCCCATACTAGTGATGTTCGCGAAAAAAAGACTGCACTCTTCGCCAGCAGCTGAGTCGCTCCCTAGTGGAGCAGCGGTTGTGCCATTATGGTTGGCTCCCTCCTGCGCCTGACTGTTGGTCGTGCTGTCGACCTCCGTCACCGCAGCCTGGGGCCCTGCAGAATGTGAAATAGAAGACGACGATGTCTGGCTCCCTGTCGAGGTACCCGATACCTGCACGCTGGAGCCTCTCGCCGTAGTGGAACTCGTGAAACTGGCGGGCACATCGCACTGTGGCTCTGGTGGCACAGTAGCTATGCTCGCCTGGAGGGTCTCCGCGATGCTGATATTCTGGAAGATCGCGTCGAAGAGATTCAAAACCTTGGCGCTGGAGATGGCGCCAGTTTGCGCCGAGGCATCCCTCTCCACGGTCATGGGAGGCCTCGGCTGCACTTCTCACTTGCCACCAGCGCCGCCGCCCTTGCCGCGGGAGGCCCTGGTGCCCTTGCCGATCTTGGTGTTGCCGAACTTGAAGTCCGTGCCGCCGCCCACCGACATAAGCGCCTGGGCTTCGGCCGTGGCTGCGGCTTGCGCCTCCGCGAGCTTGCGCGCCGAAATGGCCGCGGCTGCCGCGGCGACGGCTGGGTCGCTGGGCTCGGGGGCGGAGGCGACGGCGGCCTCGGCTGTGGCTGGCGAGCCGCCTGATGCTGTCGCAGCGTCGCTGCCTGGCGTGGTCGCCTGGCTTGCGCCGCCGCCACCGCCCGCCTGAGCCTCGTCCACCCCGTCCGTCGGCTGCTTGTCCTCGTCGGCCTCGGTCTTGCGCTTCTTGCCGACGCGCACGTGGATCGTCTCGTGGAGCTCCTTGGCCCTCGCGATCCTGGATTTCACGTCTTCCGATTTGGACGCCAGCTGGGACTTATATTGTTGAAGTTCGGCGTGGATCTTCATCAAGTCCTCCTTCTCGGCCGTCTCGATGCCCTCCAGCTGGTCCAGATCTTTGAATAGATCTTCATCCCACACGATGTCGAAGGCGGCCTGCGAGGTGGACTGCTCAGGTGGCTCTGCTGAGCCCCTGACCTCGCGAGCGAAGGCTGCTGTGGCATGCTTCCGCTCCAAATCCGCTTGTGCCAAGGTCAGTGCTGCCTCGGCCTCTCGCTGCTTGGCCCTGTCGAGGTTGGCCTGACAGCGAACGACAGCAGCCACTGCCTGATCATGCTTCGCATTGGCGTCTCTCCACTGGCCCGAAACGCGCTTCACTGCGTCCTCGGCCGTGGACGCCCTGCTGGTCACCACGGAAGGGTTGAGCTGGGCCTGCAGCGCCTTGGTCACTTGGGCGAGCTGAGGTGCTGCAACAGAAGTGGCCAAGCCCTTGATGAGCCCTTCCACGATCGCCTGCGTCTGATGTTGCTGCGCCGCCTGGTCGCGTACTCCACGTCCGGGCTTGTGCAAGGTATTGCCGTCACCCTCGTAGAGCTTGACATTGCCTCCACACTTGGCACAGCGGCACTGCCGACCTCGAAGACTCTTGTTCCAATCCCAGGCGCCACAGGAGCCGCATTTGGACCACTGCTGCGCTTGCTGTCCTCGGGCCATCACGTAGCCTGTGTCTTTGCACTGTCTGGCCAACCGCTGTCTGTGAACTCTGGTCGCTCGCAGAGAGTCGGTGCTCCTCAAGCACTACGAGAAAGTACAGTGCTGGACTGAGTACCTGCCTCACGCACGGGGGCGCAAGGACTTGGTGCTCGAGCCCAAATTGCTTGAGGAGGAGGAGGAGGAGGAGGAGGAGGAGGAGGAGGAGAGGAGAGGAGGGGAGGAGGAGGAGGAGGAGGAGGAGGGAGAGGGGAGAGGAGGAGGAAGGGAGGGAGAGAGGGAGGGGAGATGAGGAGGAGGAGAGGAGGAGGAGGAGGAGGAGGAGGAGGAGGGCAGGGGATTTGCTGCATGCAGCTGGCTTCGGCCCCGCCGCCGAGGCCACAGCCTCGATGTGCGCCGGCTCCCCCAGCGCCAGGAGAAGCGGCTGCGTGGGCTGAGTCGCTGACCTTGGAAAGTCCAGGGTTCGCTAGGGTTAAGTCGGGCCTGTCCCCCTACAGGGGGATTTTCGACGAAAAATCAAAAATACCCCAAAAATATACCAAAAAGGGCAAAACATATTAAAAAAATAGTCCCCCTATTATGTTTGGTTTCTTGGGGGGTATTTTTTTTGTTCGTCGAAAATCCCCCTGTAGGGGGACAGGCCCGACATAACGCTAGGGATTGGTTTTGCACCCGAATCGACCGAAACCTCCCCGAAGCCCTCCGAAGAACCTCCCCGACGGTTTTCCAGGAGGCTGGTCGCAGGGTCCGGGCTTCCAAAGCGATTTTCGTCGTTCTGGGGGGAAATGAGTCCCGAGCGAACCCTGTGCTTTCTCACGCCAAACCCCTCTTGGGTCCTTCGGCTGTCGGGTCAGAGTTCGGACCTCCCGCGGCCGTTCGGGAGGATCTGGGCACCGTCAGGGAGCGCTCTCGGCGGGGCGCGGGTTGCCGGGGCGCACCCCGAGGCAGGAACTGTGCCGGGAGCGGACGAGAACGTCCGACTTGCCATCACCCCCCCCCTGACGTCCGCCCAGGGTGATTTGCCCAGGGGAACAAACAGTGGCATGAACATCAGAACTCGGAGGTCCGCGCGGATGTCTCGGGTCGGCGCTGGGGCCCCCCGGCGGCGCTTCTGGCGCCGCCCCCGGCGCGCTCCGCGCGCCAGGGAGGGGGGTCCAGCGCCGATCCGAGAGATCCGCGCGGACCTCCGAGTTTTTACGTTTATGTCATTGTTTGTTCCCCTATTGCCACCCCCTCTGCACTATCCGCCCCTCTCGTCGTCCGACCCGGGCGGCGACGGCACTGACTGGCCAGATGAAGGCGCGCCCCCCCCCGACGAGAAGCTCGGAAGACTTACGAGCCTGCGACGACGACGGCGACGGCGACGGCGACGGCGACGACGACGACGACGGCGACGACGACGACGACGACGACGACGAGGACGTCCGACGTGGCCCGACACGACCCGAGCGGCACCCGCAGGTGCTGGCCAGGTGAGCGCGCGCGCCCCCGCTGGGGCGCGAGAGAGCCGCGCCGAGCCGCCGCCCGCGTGCCGCGCTGGTCACCGCGGGCCGCGCCCCCCCTCCGCGGCGGCCGCGGCCCCGCTCTGCGCGCCCCCCCTCGGAGCGGCGCCTTCGCCGCCGCCGCCGCGGGCGAGCAGCGCGCGCGCGCGCGGCGGCGCTCGGCGGCGGCGGGCGCGGCGGCGGCGGCGCTCGGCGGCGCTCGGCGGCGGCGGCGCTCGGCGGCGGCGCAGCACGGCGACGCGGGAGCTCGGTCGAGGCGCTGCAAGGAGGGCCACGGCGGGCTCGGGAGGGGCTCGGCCTGTGCCCCGGGCCGTGCCCTGCAGCTGGCTCGGGGAGAGCCGGTCCGTGGTCTTTTCTGGCAGCACCGCCGCGGCCCTCTGGCAGCACGGCGACCGTGCAGTCGGGCCAAGGTCTAAAGATCGAGGTCGGGTCGGGGAGGGTGCCCAAATGGTTCGTCGTGCTTGCTGGGTGTTCCCGTGCATCCTGGGGGGGGGGGTCCCTCGAATGCTCGTCGTGTTGGCCAGCGGAGGGTCCCAATCTTCTTGAAGGGCGCTATGATGGACTGAGGCCCACTGTGCAGGAGGAGTCCCGGGCGCCGTGGCGGCCGCGCGTGGGGCAAAAGGGCGGGGAGGGAAGGCGAGGATGGCGCGCGGCGGAGGGTCGGGGGCGGACAAGGTACCCTCGCCGTTGCCGTCGTCGTCGTCGTCCTCGTCCTCGTCCTCGTCCTCGTCCTCGTCGTCGTCGTCGTCCTCCTCGTCGCCGTCGCCGTCGCCTTCGTCGTCGGCGTCGCGCGGAAGGCGGTGGCGGAGGGTCAGGGTCAGGGGCGGTGCCGCTGCTCGTCCGGGGGAGCTGTCGTCGCCACGGCTGGAGTGTCCCCGAGGTTCTGGTCGCAGGGCACCCCGGGAGAGGTCCGAGGAGTGGCGGTGTTGGTAGTTGTTGTCCAGGGAGTGGGCCAATCCCTCCCTGGAAGGAGGGAGGGGGTCAGTAGGGAGGTACGGCAGAAGCTTATGGTGATGGTGGTGGTGGTCAGTGGCGCCGTGTTTTTCTAGAAGAATCGCCCACCTCTAACGCGTGCTGAAGCGGGCCCGACCCCCCTGCCCCAAGTTCAAAGTTCGGGCTGGTCGACGCGGGGGAGCGCGAGGCGTTTCGAAAAAAGCGCCCACAGTTGCAAACCGCGGCCTGCTCCCTTAGGTAAACCTTGAAAGTGGGGGCGCGGGGGTCGCTCATGCGCCATCGTCCAGTCGTTATACCTGGGCGTTTTGTCTAGAAAACGCCAGGGTTCGTGATGGTGGTGGTGGGGGGGAGGAGGAGGAGGGCGAGGAGGAGGAGGAGGAGGAGGAGGAGGTGGTGGAGGAGGGGGAGGAGGAGGAGGAGGAGGAGGAGGAGGAGGAGGAGGAGGAGGAAGAGGAGGAGGAGGAGGAGGAGGCATGGCGAGTACGCCTGCGCTGACGTCTGGCGGCAGCGTGGCGGCAGCCCGGGCCGCGCGGCGGCGGGGGCGGGGGGTCGTCGCGCCCTCGTCGTGCCAGGCGGGGCGGCGGCGCGGCGCGAGGCGGGCGGGGCGTGCTGGAGGTGCCTGGTGCACGGACGCGTCGGCCGCCGAGCATTTTCTTTGGGTGGAGGGCAAAGTGTGAAATCTGAAATGCCGTTTCGGAGGATCTTCGAGGCTTGAATCTGCCAGCGGTGAATCACAGGACGGATTGATTTTCGAGGTGCATGAGCCCTCCACCCTAAGACAATGCTCAGCGGCAGCCGAGCGGGAGCTGAGCCCGCCGAGCGGGAGCCGCAAGGGGGGGCGCCCCGGCGGGTGCCGGCACGTCAGCTCGAGTCGGGCTTGTCTCCCTGCAGGAGGAAAAAGTGGACTCGAGGATCATCAATATGTGGTCTGGGGACGATTTTGGGGGGCTTTCGTTGACGATGCTTGAGCATTCTTGGACCGTCTGTCGCTTGTCCTCCAGGCTCCGCCTGCAGGGGGGCATGCCCGACCTGGACGCAAATTTTGGATCTGGGCACGTCGTGTGGCCGTTAGTGGGAGAGGAGGTGGGGGAGAGGAAGATGGCCTTCGGAGGCCGTCTTGAGGGCTCCGCTGGGATGTCTTGGCGCACGATTGGGGGCGCTTCAGGGCCGGCCTGGATGTCTCTGGGGACGTTTTTTGCGCCCTCTTGCAGGCCTCTGGGGCCGTCTTCGGCTGTCGGAAGCCCGAAAAGGCGAGAACGCGACAACCAATCAAAAACGTTTGGAAAATGCCATCGATTGGCATCTTGGGGCCCTCCTGGAGGGCAGCATGGAGTCCCCTTGGGCCGTGTCGCTGGTCTCTTGGGCCGTCTGGACGCCGTCTGGGGCTTTCTTGGAGGTCATCTTGGCCGTCTTGGAGGCCGCCCTGGAGCCGTCTTGGGCGGGAAAGCCGACGGGAGACACCAGCCCTGGGCGCGGGCTCACGGGTGTCAAGCGGGATTGGCCGACGACCACTGGGAGTTTTTGTCGATGGGCCAACAAGTAGACCTGAAAGTTTGGCACACCAAGCACTTGTTTGCCAGCAGAAGGGGCATTGGATCTATTGGCCGTCCGCCCGTCCCGCCACCCTCTGGGGTGGGTGCTTGGGGGACGTCCTGGTGCGATCGTGGGGACCTCTTGGGCCGTCTTGGACGCTCGTAACACAGAACGTGCGAGAGCGCAAACATGCGATCACCGAACATATAAGTGCACTGAATATGTCGCCACGCCCTTTGTTCCGACGCGCGGCCTTAAGGCTAGGGGAGGGCGCCTCGGCCACCAGGGCAGACGCCGCTTCGGACACGGTGGGTTCACCGTGGGTTTGCCGCGATGTTGATGTCGTCTATTTGGGCGCGGGGCGCAGGGCTTGCCATGGGTTTGCCGTGGTGTCGGCGTCGTCCATTTGTACGTGTCGAGAACAAACCGCGCGGCGACATACAGTTGCTCAATGGTTTTGCCCTCTCGGGCAGCCCCCCAGGACTTCCAAGACAGCTGACTAGAACGCCAACAGAGCCCCGGACGGCCTCGTGGGACCACATAAAGATGTGTTGGAATTTTGGATTGGGAGCCGCGCTCACGAGGCCTCGGTAGAGTCACGACGCAAGACCCTGGAGCGCCCTACACCTCCCGACAGTTCTGAGGATCCAGGGCTTCGGCTTTTCAACAAGCATGTACAATATTCAGCACTGGGGACTCGGAGAGACCTGGACATCTTCCGCTCGGTGCCATCGGCACGATGGTGGGTACCGGTTTGCTACCCCCGTCTCGCCGTGCATCTCATCGTCCGCCTCTTTACGCCCCCCCCAGCATCCTTCGCTTCGACTCCTTCCTTCCCTCACCCTGCTTCCCTCGCCGCATCCCTCAAGGCCCATTCGACCTCTCATCGTTCGCCCACCTGTGCTGTATTCCACACCCTCGGCCCTGTTCCAATACAGCTCTCCGTCACCCTTCATCCTGCCCACTCCCCATCCTCGCCCCTCTGCTCTCTCCCCTCCGCCAGCACCTTCCCCCAGAGTAGAGATGATAAGAGAGGAAGAGAGATGAAGATGAGGAGGAGGAAGAGGAGGAGGACCAGTGCAAACCCAAGACCCATCAACGATATTGCAATAAACTCTCCTCCAAATTCCTTCTTGATAGATCCCTACAAGGGTTCACTTTCACTGAGGGAAGTTCCCCGTTGGAAGACAACCGTTTGAAAATCCCAGAAATTTTGCCAGAAGACCATCCCTGGGACGTCATCGCCGCGAATCGGTGTTATTGTTGCGAATTGACGATCTTGAGCCATGCCAGAAAACCCTTCCTGGGACTTGAACACTGAGCATCCACGTGATTGCTGCGCCTTGGCATTCCTACATCGCGCCAGCACATAATTCCTGGAACGTGAACCATGAGAACCCTTGAAACTGCTGCAAATTGTTCAGGAGGGGAAAACACACACAGGCACAAGTAATCGTCGATCCCCCAGAAAGTATGGGAAAATATGGGCAGTGGGGGGGAAGACAAAAACCCCGAAAATATGAGAAAATATCGGGAATCCTTTTTTGTGTGTATCTATTTGTGTGTCCTGACGCCCCTTCAACTGTTCAGACGAGCGTGCGCGGCTCCTAAGGCCACACGTTGACAGCGGGCCGCCCTCCGTCCTGGAAGCCCTGGCAAGTTGTTAAGACGAATGTGCGCGGCGCTGAGGCGAGAGCCACACTTTGAAAGCGGACCGCCCTCCATCCCTCCATCCCTCCATGCCTCCTCCCTCCTCCCTCCTCCCTCCTCCCTCCTCGTCGCTCCTCCCTCCTCCCTCCTCCGTGACACTCTGGCCAACTTCACGATCCAGGGCCACGAATGGCGAGGAAGTCGCCGGCGAAACGCCCGGGCCGCCCTTTCGATTTGCCCCGGGGAGCTACTCATAAGGAAGGGGGATGGGGGAGGAGGAAGAGGAGGAGGAGGAGGAGGAGGAGGATAAGAGAGGAGGATGAGGAGAACCAGTGCAAACCCAGGACGCAATAATGATGTTGCATTACATCCTCCCTCCAAGTTTCCTCTCAACTGGTCCATACAAGGACTGATCTTCATTAGGGAAGTGCCCAATTGGAAGACAACCGCCTGAGAATTTTCAACCGTACCGAAACGCCACTCCTGGGACTTCAGCGCCATGAATCAACGTGACTGTTGGGTCCTCACGATCCTGAACCGTGCCAGAACATCATTCCTGAGCCTCAGCACCCCGAATCAGTTTGACTGTTGCGCCCTGACACCCCTGAACCGTGCTAAAACACAGTGTCTGGGAGGTCGACCATTAGAATCCTTGGAACCATTGTAAGTTGTTATGACGAATGCGCGCGGCACGAAAGAGATCCACATTTTGGAAAGGAAACGCCATGCAACAGTCGAACTCCTGCAAGTTGTTAAGACGAATCTGCTCGGCGCTGCGGCGAGAGCCACATTTTGACAATTGCCCACCATCCATCCGTCAAACTCCTGCAAACTTTGAGACGAATGTGTGCGGCGCTAGGACGAGAGCCACATTTTGAAAACGACCCGCCCTCCATTTGTGGAACGGTTGAAAATCTCAAGCTCCAGGGCCAGAAATGGTGAGAATGTCTCAGGCGAAACGCCCAGCCCGCCCTACCGACACGTCCCCGAGGTGCGACAGGTAGGAGTTATTAAGGAGAAGGGATGGAGGAGGAGGAGGAGGAGGAGGAGGAGGTGGAGGGAGGGAGGGAGCCGGGAGGACGAGGAGGAGGAGGAGGAGGAGGAGGAGAAGGAGGAGGAGGAGGAGGAGGAGGGGAGGAGGAGGAGGAAGAGAGGAGGAGGAGGAGGGAGGAGGAGGGAGGAGGACCCCCCCCCTCCCGTTGCCGCCCCGCAGACCGCCCCTTTGAGCCCAGCGCACCCGCGCGCGCAGGCTGGCGACCTGAGGCCAGGTTCGCCCGAGTGCAACGTGCTGATGGTCAGCATCCAGGAGGGCCCCCTATCCTCCTCTCTCCTCTCTCCCACCTCTCGTCCTCCTCGTCTATCCTCCTCATCCTGATCCTCATCCTCATCGCTCATCTCTCCTCCTCCTCCTCCCTCCTCATCCTCCTCCTCCTCCTCCTGCTGCTACTCTCGTTGTTTCCCCATATCCTAAGATGGGGTTATTGTTATTACTTGGACGCCTCCTACTCCTTCCTCTGATTTTCCTCCTCCGCCTCATCATCATCATCATCATCATCATCATCATCATCATCATCATCATCATCATCATCATCATCATCATCCTCATACCTAGACTAACTCATACACAGGTGTACTCATGCTCAGACCTGATCATATTACTCTACTCATACTCAGACCTGCTCATACTCAGACCTACTCATACTCAGATTTACTCATGCTGAGACTCACTCATAACCAGATTTCTTCATACTCAGACATTCTCACTTAATCAACACACAGCAGGTTGAGGATGTCTCAGGCAGGGCGCTGGCTTCAGCACCCCCAAGGGGAGCCGCCAAAGGGTATGACACGGTCCCGTTCGCGGCCGTTTTGCGGGTATGTCTCAAGCGGTTTGCTTATTTTCTGTCCCAACACCCTTCGTTTGGAGAGCAGGTTGTGAGGATGTTTCAGGCGGGGCGCTGGTTTCGGCACCCATAAGGGGAGCCGCCGAGGGGTATGACGCGGTCCCGTTCGCGGCCGTCTTGTGGGGATGTCTCAAGCGGTTTGCTTGCTCGTTGTCTCAACACCCTTCGTTTGGAGAGCAGACAGATTGTGAGGATGTCTCAGGCGGGGCGCTGGTTCCAGCACCCCTAAGAAGAGCCGCCGAGGGGTATGACACGGTCCCGTTCGCGGCCGTTTTGTGGGGATGTCTCAAGCGGTTTGCTTATTCTTTGTCTCAACACCCTTCGCTTGGAGAGCAGATTGTGAGGATGTTCTAGGCGGGACGCTGGCTTCAGCTACCTAAGGGGAGCCGCCAAGGGTGCTTTCACGGCTCCGTTCGTCGCCGTTCTGCGGGGGATAGTCTCCAGCGGCTTGCATGTTTTTTGTTTTTGCGTTGTGTCCCGAGTGGCTCTCCCCGTTGCGTACGGCGGTCAAGGAGGAGTGACCAGGTGTTGTTGGCGCCGAGCTTGTGGGATGTTGCTTTCTCTCTCCGTGGTGTTTTCCAATATTGTCGTCGTCAGTGGGAGAGGGAATTTGAGAAGGTTCATTATCCCACGTGCGTTTTGGGCCGGGGAGGGGACTTGAAAAGGTTCACTCTCTAGCTGCGTGGGAGGAATTTGCAAAGGTTCACTTTCCCGCTTGTGGTCGAACTGGAGAGGGAACTTGAAAAGGTTCACTCTCCAGGCAGGGACAGGGAGCTTAAAAAGGTTCACTCTCCCTCGCGCGGCCGGACTGAAGGGGGAACTTGCAAAGGTTCACCCTTCAGTCGCGGGAAAGGGAACTTGCAAAGGTTCACTTCCCCGCATGCGATCGAACTGGAGAGGGAACTTGGAAGGTTCACTCTCCAGGCGGGGGAGAGGCGCGGCCGCCGCCTCCGCCACCGCGCCGCCTGATGTCAGCTTTCCCGCGCCATTCGGATGGCGGACATGTTGCGGGTGCGCCCGCCGCCTCGCTGGTTTTTGGAAAGAGGTCCGCCAGTGTCGACGCTTCGCGGCGACTGAGGTCGACGGTGGCGAGAGCCGCCCTACTTGCTGGGGGGTACGGCAGAACGCAGCCAGAAGAAGAGTGACGGCCCGTATTCTTTGTGGCCCGATGCCCAGTGCGGACGGCACTTGTGCTACCCAGATCCCTCTGCCGCTTGCCTGGCACTGCAAAGCCCGACGCCCAGTGCAGACGGCTGTTTGCTTGTTTTTCCTTTGTCTCCGCGCTCAGCTATTTCCCTGCCTTCGCGATCAGCCAAACCTGGTCCGATTCCAAGCGCGGACGGCCAATGCGCGAACGTATTCACTTTGCCCCATCATCCTACGTTTCTCTTAGGCGCTCGCCCAAACATGGCCCGATGCCAAGTGCGGACGGCACTCCGCGTGAATTCCTCATTGGGTTCTTCTACTAGGTAGCCTCATCTTGGTGTAGACGGCACAAGCGAACGACCTCTGCCACGGCGCTTGCGACGCAGTTCCCAGGAATTCGTTGCTCTGACAAAAAGATGCGTTGAGATATGCTAGCGGATGAACATATACACGCGTTGGATTGGATGTGCAGCCGAGCTGCGCGCTCGTTTGTTCGTCGCTCACGAAGACGCGCTCTTATAACAAAACTGGCATGGACACATGTTCACCATAGCACTACCCTACAATATGATATGCACATATGGCTCATATGGCTAGACGCTCATTTAATGATCCCAAATACAATCTTACATTTTAAAAAAGGATGCACATATGGGGAGCTCCACAAAGTGAGCAACGCACCCCCTCCGCACCCCACAAGTATCATGATCGAAAGAGGGGGGGGAAAAAGGAGGGGAACAGCAGGGGTCCTACGCCGCAAACCGCCTTCATTCAACCCGCCACCCCTTCCTTGAGTAGGGTTTTGAAATACATCGGAATCAACGAGCGAGCACCCATGCCACATTCATACGTCAATGCCCCCAAGTGATCCATGTTGGCGCCGGGTTGAATCAGTTGCAATTCGACTGCAGGGGAGAAATGGAGTGACCACGAATGGTTTCCCTCTACCGTATGATGGCCTTCAGGCCACGGGAGCTCGCTTGCCGTTGGGAGCCTCTCATCGGCAGTAAAGACCTCGTCGCAGGGTCCGAGGAGACGGCGCGGGGGGCCCGAGCAGTCCGCCCCACACCCGTTGCAGGAAACAACTCCGACCCCCAGGCCCAGGGAACGGCAAACTCTGAGATCATGGGGCCTTCCAGGTCTAGCCCGCGTGGCAAGGGCCCGTAGACTGATTGGGAGTTAAGTGGCCACACAGGCCGGTGCTGCCAGGAGGGCTTCTAGTCCGAGCGCCAGCCACACATTGCGATACGTGGTGGCCTGTGGCCCATCCCACCACCGCGCCTGGGCTGTAGGTCAAAAACCCCTTGGAGGCTGTTTTGGAGAGTGGTTTGGAGCCTATCGGGGGACTTCTGGGGGCTTCCTAGGGTCTGATTTGGGCCTCACGAAGGCATCCGGGGAATTCGGTATCCAGGAGGGCCCCATCCCCAACACAAGACTTGTACGACTGCAATGTGTAGATTCGTTGCTTACTTATGGTTGCTCACCTGGCATGAATGTTTATAGAGGTGCAGCATAAGGTATATTCAAAATGTGCGAAGAGCCTTACATCGTAACGCAAAAACGCTTCTCACCCATATTATACAAGGTATAAATGGGCATAGTACACATACTCACACATACATATATATATATATATATATATATATATATATAACTTCCATAAACAAATGTATGTATCGAATGGCCTTCGGCACATCCCGCCACCGTGCCTGGGTTGTGGGTTCGATTCCTCATGGATGATTCTTGGGGTCCACTCGGAGGGCTCTCGGTGGCCTGTGGGGGGACAGTGGTGACGCTTCTTGGGAGTCTCTCAGGGGCTCCCTGGGGGCCCCTAAGAGCGTCTTGGGGGCATCTTGGGGCGGAGCGCTCCACATGTACGTTCTTGCTCCACCTCTGGGATCCTGGGGGCCGCCTATCTTGTCTAAACCCTTCAGGTCTTCATTTGTTTTGCCAAATTTTTCGGAGCCCAACACGACCAGTGCCCGCAAAGGGCCCGCCGAACGCACGCAAATTTTGCCATTCGCGGATGTTCGGGGGTACGGTGTCGACGAGGTTAGGCACCAATCGATGAAGCTGTTCTTTTAGAGTCGTCTTGGCGTCGCTCGGAGAGTGCGGGGGCCGTTCATTAGTGGCGGCGCCAATCGTTGCAGCTCGTTGCCTCTCGAGGGTCTGGGTGCCCACGTGCCAACGAACTGTGTGAGCGTTGCGCCGACATGCGGCTCCCCTGAGCCATATGGAGGGCAGCTGAGTGCCCATAGGGCACGGGTGCGCGAGGGTTGTCCCAAAATGAGTGTCCCGTCAGCCGTCTTGGGGGGCTAGACGAGCGCCTGTGGAGGTCCATGACGCACAAAGTACCAGCGGGGTGTGCAGAATTGAGGCTCTCGAGGGAATGGAGGTGCGAACCCATCGTGTTTTCACATGTTCCAGGTGCACGGGGACGCCAATCAAGGACCAGTCCCAAACGTTGCATGCACTGTTTTTGTGTGTGTGTGTGGGGGGGGGGGGGGGCAATGTTGGCGTCCGTTTGGGGAATCGGGCGATCTTGGAAGCCCCTTGATGACAGCTGAGGGCCCTTGAGGCACGAAGTGCGTGAGGGGTGTGTGCCGCATTGGAACTTCCAGGAGCAGTCTTCAGAAGCCACCTAGATGCCTCTGGGTGTCCAGAGGGCACGAAGTAGGTGAGGGGTGTGCCGAAATTACGCTCCGTTGACTGTCTTGTGGGGCCAGTTGGGCGCTTCTGAAGGGCCCATGAGGCACGAAGTGCCCACCACAGTTCTGGAGGTGCGCACATCCTCAGAATCATCTGCATCATCATCATCAGCAGCAGCATCACCATCATCATCAGCACCTTCATCATCAACATCATCAGCATCATCACCATCAGCATCGTCAGCAGCATCATCACCACCATCATCATCATGATCATCATCATCATCGTCAACAACATCAACATCAGCATCATCAACAGCATCATCATCAGTACAAGTATCAGTATCGTTATCCCCACCATCATCCGTATCATCAGCATTATAATCATTATTACCAGACTCATCATCATCAGCATCAACATCAGCATCGTCGTCATCTCCATCAGCATCGTCATCATTATCATCATCATCATCATCAGCATCAGCATCATCATCAGCATCTTCATCAGCATCATCATCACCGCCATCGTCAGCAGCACCAGCATCAGCATCATCATTTCTACCAGCATCATCATCGTCATCGGCATCGTCGTCGTCATCGTCATACGCAGCGGCATTAGCATGATCATCACCAGCATCATCATCAGCAGCAACAACATTATCACGATCAGCATCACCATCAGCATCATCAGCATCATCATCGTCATCATCATCATCATCAGCAGCAGCACTATCATCATCAGCAAAATCAGCATCAGCAGCAGCAGTGACATCATCATCGTCATCATCATCATCATCAGCATCATCAGCATCATCATCATCAGCAGCAGCGTCATCATCAGATTCCCCCTACGCTTATGTGTCTGGCGGAGGCTATCCTCCTGCTCGAAGGCCCCGCCGCCCAGTTGCGCAGCGGCCGCCAGCGCGGTCTCCGCCAGCGGCAGCGCGGCCCCCACCATCATCATCATCATCATCATCATCATCATCATCATCATCATCATCAGCATCATCATCATCATCATCATCATCATCATCATCATCATCATCATCATCATCATCATCATCATCATCATCATCATCATCATCATCATCATCTTCATCTTCATCTTCATATTCATCTTCATCAGCATCAGCAGCAGCATCAGCATCATCATCAGCATCATAACCATCAGCATCATCAGCATCATCAGCATCAGCATCAGCATCATCATACTCGTCAGCAGCATCGTCGACATCAGCATCCTCATCACCATCATCATCGACAGCAGCATCATAGGCATCATCGGAGTCATTGTCGTCGGCATCATCATCATCATCAGCAGTAGCAGCATCGTCCGCATCATCATCAGCATCATCATCAGCATCATCAACATCATCATCATCATCATCATCATCATCATCATCATCATCATCATCGTCGTCGTCGTCGTCGTCGTCGTCGTCGTCGTCGTCGTCGTCGTCATCGCCATCGGCATCGGCATCGGCATCGGCATCGTCAGCAGCATTACCAGTATTATCCGCATCATCAGCATCAGGATCATCAGCACCGTCAACATCAGCATCAGCATCAACGTCATCGGGAGCAGCATCGTCATCATCATCGTCATCGCAACCAGCATCAGCATCCTCATCAGCAGCAGCATCATAAGCAGAATAATCATCACTAGTAGCATCGCTGTTATCATCATCATACCTTCATCCTGCCCCCTCCGTCCTTCCCCCTCCCCCCCCCTCCCGAGCGGAGCGCGACAAGGTGGCCCTCAGCCCCCTGAAGGGCGACCTCAAGGACTTCGCCTACATCGACGAGCACGTCGAACTCCCCCCCCCCCCCCCTCGAACAGCAGGGTGAGGATGATGATGATGAGGAGGAGGAGGAGGAAGAAGCGGATGAGGAGAAGGAGGAGGAGGAGGAGGAGGAGGATTTCTCCATGGTCTCCTCCTCCCCTCCCCTCGTCCTCCTCATCCTCCTCGCTCCCTCCCTCCCTCCCTCCCTCCCTCCCTCCCTCCTGGCCCGCCCCTCCCCCCCCTGCCCCTCCTCCCCTGTCCCTCCTCATCCTCCTTTCCTCCTCTTCTTCCTCCCCCTTCTGCTCCCCCTCCTCCTCCTTCTCCTCCCCCTCCTCATCTTCTCCTCCTCCTCCGTTTCTGTGTTTCCTCTTCCTCCTCCTCCTCCTCCTCCTCCACCTCCTGCCCCTTTTCCTCTCCTCCTCCTCATCCTCCTCCTCCTCCTCCTCCTCCTCCTCCTCCTCCTACCTTTCCTCCTCCTCCTTCTTCCTTCTCCTTTCCTCTCCCTCCCTTCCTCCTCCCTCCTCCCTCCCTCCCCCATCCCCGCCCTCCCTCCCTCCCCCCCCGTCCCCCCCCTATCCCCGCCCTCCGGGGTCGTGCCCTTAACGCTCCTCCCCCCCCCCCCCTCCCACTCCTCGCCCACTCCTCCAACCGTCCTCCTCCTCCTCCTCCTCCTCCTCCTCCTCCTCCTCCTCTCCTCCTCCTCCTCCTCCTCCTCCTCCTCCACCTCCTCCTCCTCCTCCTCCTCCTCCCACCCCTCCTCCTCCTCCTCCCTCCTCCCCCTCCTCCTACCTCCCCCTCCCTTCCTCCTCCTCCTCCTCTCTCCTCTCCTCCTCCTTCTCCTCATCCTCCTCCTCCTCCTTCTCCTCCTCCTTCTCCTCCTCATTCTCCTCATCATCACCTCTCCCTCCCTCCCTCCCTCAACACATCCCTCCCTCCCTCAACCCATCCCTCCCTCCCTCCTTCCCTCCTTCCCTCCGCCCTTTTTTCCCTCAACCCCTCCCTCCCTGCCTCCCCAGCGTCCGCGCGAAGTCCCAGGAACGGTGCTCTGGCACAGTTTAGGATTTTCAGACGGTTGTCCACCAATGGGGTACTTCTTTCAGTGAGAGGGACTCCTTGTAGGGGCCTGTGAAATGGGAACTTTGATATTGCAATATCGTTGATGGGTCTTGGGTTTACTCTGGTCTTCATCCTCCTCCACTTTCTCATCAGCAGCAGCATCATCGTCATCATCATCATCCTCATCCTTATCAGCATCATCATCATCAGCATCATCATCACCATCGTCATCATCATCATCATCATCATCATCATCATCATCATCATCATCATCATCATCATCATCATCATCATCATCATCATTCACTTCTTTTCCTTATAAATAACTCCTCCCTGTCGCACCCCGAGGCTGGTCGAAAGGGGGGGCCAGACGTTTCGCCCCAGACTTCCTCACCATGTATGACCATGAAGCTCAGATATTGTCAAGAGCTGCAAGGGCTTCATGGAGTGAGGGCGGGTGGTTTTCAAGATGTGGATCTCGCCTTAGCGCCACGCAAATTCGTTTTAGAGATTCGCAAGAGCTGCACGGCGTGAGGGCGGGTGGTTTTCAAGATGTGGTTCTCGCCTTAGCGCCGCGCACATGATTGTCAAAATTCAGCAAGAGTTTCACTGATTGAAGGCGGGTGGATTTCAAAATGTGGCTCTCGCCTCAGCTCCGCGCACAGTCGTTTTGAAAGTTCGCAAGAGCTTCACGGAGTGAGGGCGGTTCTTTTTCAAAATGTGGTTCTCGCTTTAGCGCCGCGTATTTTCGTTTGAAACATGTGCAAAGAGGTTCACGGCTTCCCATGGTCAGCGTACCAGAAATGGTGTTCTGTAAGGACTAAAGATTGTGAGGGCGCAGCAGTTACGTTGATTCGCGGTGTTGAAGTCCCAGGAATGGTGTTCTGACACGAGTCAGGATCGTCAAGACGTGACAGTCAGGTTGATTCGTGACCTTGGAGTTCGGAGAAACGTGTGTTGGCATTCTTCAGGCTCTTCAAACGGATGTCTCCCAACCAGGCGATTCCTTCAGTGGAAAGAGCCCCTGTACGGGCCTATGAAGAGGGAGCTTGGAGGGAGGATATATTCCAACACCGTTGGTGAGTCTTGGGTTTACACTCCTCCTCCTCCTCCTCCTCCTCCTCCTCATCATCATCATCATCATCATCATGATCATCATCATCATCATCATCATCATCATCATCATCATCATCCTCTCCATCGCCTTCTCCTCCCCTGGTCCCCGCTTGCTGTCTCCCCTCTGTCCCTTCCCACGTGCCCTCCCGCCTGCTTCGTCCCGCAGGCCCTGGCCGCCCGCCTGCGCGTTCGTCGACGTCTACTTGCTTCTCGTTCCGTTCCTCCCCCTCCACCGCCGCGCAGCACAGACTTTCGGGCCGTTCCGACCCTGTGCGCTCTGGCCCCATGCGGGAGGCCTCCAAATCGTCCGCGAAACAAGTTGGGACGAAGGCCGACAGCAGTTCCTGCCCTCCTTGAACTGCACTCGCTGCAAACGTCGCCGCGGTCTTTTGTCACTCCTGGGCGTTGTGCGTTGCCCTGGTGGCTGGCAGCCTGTTCTGCGCATGCGGGCCCAGGCAGCTGGGCCCGCGGCCCTCCGGCAGGCGCCGGCGCGAGCGCACGGGCCGGCACGAGGGGCGAGCAGGCGGGCTCGGGCGCGAGTTCGAGGGGAATGAGGGGGGGGAGGAGGAGGAGGAGGAGGAGGAGGAGGAGGAGGAGGAGGAGGAGGAGGAGGAGGAGGAGGAGGGGGTGGGGGGCGATACACGGGGGGTGTTCGATCGCGCGGGGCGACACACGGGGCAATGCGCCGGGGCACGAGGGACGAGCGCACCAGCTGGCAGATCTTTCCACCACTCGCAGAGTGCCTACGGCAGGTTCACGCGGCGTTGGCGCGCCGGAGGCGCCAGCGAAGCGGTCCAAGGCTGAGTTTTGCGACGCGGAAGCACCGATGGGCACGGCAACGCCACCCGACCGGACCCGAACGATCGGGGCTGCGATCGTTTCGAGGTTGAACGATCGACGCGGTGTCACAAATCTTTGCGCGCGCCGACGCTGCACGAGCCTGCCGGATTCGCAAACGTCAGAAAACAGATGGTTGCCTCGACGTAGTGCTTCGTAAGTCTCCCGCGGCCGATGCAGGCCATTTGCGAGCAGCTACTGTGCGTGCAGTGGATCGCGCTGGTCTACAGTGGACACGGATAGTAAGGACGGCAAGTTTCCCAATGGATTTGTTGCGTCCTTGCCTCCTCAGTCCATCCTCAGCCACTTTGGACGGCCAGCCCCGCTCGAAGAGCCTCGACACGGGCGTCCAAGCCCCGTGCATCCTTACCCATCGGTCGTTGAAAGTAGGTATTTTTGGATTCCCAGATTCCAATCTACTTTGAGCGCCTTCCTACTTCAAGAGTCGAGTGGGTTTCCCTCTTCCCTCCTCTTCAGGAGGCGGGCGGAAACCCAATCTATTTCCAACGCCTTCCTACTTCATGTTTCTACCTACTTCTTCCGACCGATGGGTACCCTTGGCGTCGCTCGGACGTGTGCACTTTGTTTCTTGGCGAGGACCATCGAGGGCCATCTCGGCTCCTCCTACAAATCCCCAGGGCTCCCCACGTTTGCATGGGGCGCCGAGCGGCGCCGGCGAGACCAGCCACGGGTCGAGGTCTCCAGAGGCCTCCTGTGGAAGGGGCCCGGGGGCACACGAGCAGAGGGACACTGACCTGAGGATCCCCATGGTTGTCAATATTCAGGAGGAAAAAACACACAGACACAATTAATCGTCGGCCCCGAGAAAATATGGGAAAATATGGGAAGTGGAGGGGAAGACAGAAACCCAGAAAATACAAGATAATATGGGGAATCCTTTTATTTGTGTGTGTATTTATTTGTGTCCCAGGGCCCCTTCAAATATGTCCTGGATGTTCTTCTTCCCCATCCACTTCCCACCTTTTTCCCTAGCTTCGGGGCAGCGGCTGGTTCGCTCACCTCCCCCTCTGCTATCCACCCCTGTGGTCGGGCCCGGCAAGACCCTCGAGCTCTTGGGGTGCGGTCTGGCCTGGGGGTCGGGAGGAGGGGCCGAAAAAAATGTAGGGCCAAGGTTCGGAGGCGTTTCAGCGCTCGAGAAACGAAACCGCGTAAGCATCAGTTTTCGCATTCCCGCGCAGATCCCCCTGTTGGGGAAGAGGGGAAGGAGGAAGAGGAGGTGGTGGATAAGGTGTTCGGCAGCGTTCGCGCATTTCCGGAGGTATTCGGAGCTTTCTGGTTGTTTTCTTGGCGTTCTTGTCATCCAGTGTCCACCGAATCTCGCACACGTCTAGGGGCTGCCAGCTTGCATGCTTCCCTCCCTTACTTCCCCCACTGCCTGCCCCTCCCCGTGTCCTCCCTCTCCCCCATCGCTTCTTGCAGTTTCCACGCCAGGTCCGCAGTTACTCGCAGAAGTGCCGGAAGTGGTGGAAGGCAGGAGCCCACTCTCCTCATCATCGCCACCACCACCATCACCATCAACAGCAGCAGCATCATCAGCATCACCATCGCCATCGCCATCGTTATTGCCACCGCCATCGCCGTCATCCTCTCGCGCTAGGATTTGCCTCTCTCCTCCCTCCCTTCCTCCTGCCTCCTCGCTGGCTCTCGCTCAAATCCTCGCTCCTCGCTCTTCCCACCCATCTTCTCTCGATCTCTCGCGATCTCCTCTCTCTCTCGCTCTCTCTCTCTCTCTCTATCCCTCCCTCCCTCTCCATCACTTCCCCCTCCGGCGCCCACAGCACCTCCGTGCCGTCCTCATTCGCTGCCGCGCTGCGCCTGGTGGCAGGCAGCCGTGGGCACTCGGAGATCGAATCGAACCCGGGAGCGACCGTCCTCGGGCCTCTCTCTCGGATGCGCCCCGGGGGGGAGGGAATAGGAGGATGTCGGGAGCCTCGAGACGGGGGGCAGTGCAGACGGGGGTCAGCCAGAGCGCCGGATCTTGCAGGATCCTGCAGCGCCAGGGTCGCATTGACCCGGGTTTGGGCGCAGGATCCTGCAGGATCCTGCATGATCCTTCGCATTGACCTGGGTTTGGGTGCAGGATCCTGCAGGATTTTGCAGGCCTGATTGACCCGGGTTTGGATTGACCCGGGTCAGAAGATCCCCGAGGATGTTTCCACTTCTTCCGCGGCGAAAGGTCGGCGGAAGGCGGCGGACGTAAAACGGCGGCGGCTCGGCTGGCGGAAGGCCGGCGGAAGGCGGCGGAAGCAGAAGATGCGCGCCCAAGAGAAGGCAACATTTTTGGGTTCAGGTTTTCCGGAATCGGCCATGTGAAGAGGCCCGGGGACACACAAATAAATGCACGTAAGTCCCAGGACCTCATATCCCACCAGCCTTCTGGGCGCAGGTGGTCTAGAGCGTTTCCTTTTCCAACCTCCTTCCTTTCCCTGCTCAGGAGGTTTACCTCCCCCCCCTCCCTGGGTCTGGAAGGGGGGAGCCCGAGGGGCTAGAGCGTCCAAGATGGCCCAAGATAGCTCTTTTAGATTGCCCAAGATGGCCTCCAAGATGGCCCAAGATATTTCGAGATGGCTCAAGGTAACCTCCGACACGCATCCAAGAGGCCCCAAGACGGCCCGAAGACCCGTTCAAGTGCCCTCCGAGCCCTCCAGGGGCCCCCCCAAGAGGCCAAAATGGGTTCCAAACCTAGGGAAAGCCCATGTTTGTTGCCTTTTCGCTTTTCGCTTCCGATGGGCTCTTGAGGCGTCAAGATGGCCCCAAGATGACCCAACATAGCCCCAAGAGAGGCCCAAGAGGGCCCCAAGACGGCCCCAAGAGCGCCCCGAGAGCGGTCCAAGAGGGCCCCAAGACGCCCTTTTTGGGCCTCCGAGGGGGGGGACCTAAGTTGTTGACGCTTCGCGAATCCCAACCAGCGTTACGACTCGCCGTTTGCGCTTTCGCCCGCGGCCGCGAAAAATATAATAAGAATCCCCACCAGCCCACCCAGAAACGATGCCCAGAGGAATTGCCTCGATCAGGGAAGTGGGCAGCGCACAGAGGAAGCCATTATGAGACATCTTTGGATATCTTGAGCCATCTTGGAGGTCATTTTGGGCTCTCCCAGGCGCTCTTGATCTTAATCAGCGCCCCCCCCCCAAAAAAAACAAGCTAACATGTGGCTAAAACCTTCGTAAAATCAATGATTTGGCATTCTCGCCGAGGCCTCTTGGAGCATCTTGGGTGCCTCTGGGGGGTCTCTTGGGGCCTCTTGGAGGTCTCTTGGTGGCCTCCTGGGGGCCTCTTGGGGGCCTCTTGGGGCCACCTTGGGGCCATCTTGGGACCTCTTGGGGACTCCTGGGCGCTTCTTGGGGCCATCTTGGAGGAGATCGATCAAACAAGAAGGGAGCATGAATTAGGGCTCCCCCCCCAGGAGGCCAACATGGGGGCCAAAACCATAGTAAAACCAATGATTTTGGCTTCCTCGCCGAGGCCCTTCTGGCATTCTCGCCGAGACCTCTTGGAGCATCTTGGGTGCCTTTAGGGGGGTCTCTTAGGGCCTCTTGGGGGTCTCTTGGGGGCCTCCTGGGGGCCTCTTGGGGGCCTCTTGGGACTATCTTGGGGCCATCTTGGGCCCTCTTGGGGCCTCCTGGGCGCTTCTTGGGGCCATCTTGGAGGAGATCGATCAAACAAGAGGGGAGCATGAATTAGGGCTCCCCCCCCCAGGAGGCCAACATGGGGGCCAAAACCATAGTAAAACCAATGATGTTGGCTTCCTCGCCGAGGCCCTTTTGGCATTCTCGCCGAGGCCGCCTCTGGGGGCACGTCTCCAGACGAGAATTGTCCTGCGCAAGGCCTTCGTGGATCGATCCCAGACGGGCGAGAAATGGGGCAGGAGTTCTTGGTCCCAAGTTTTCGCGGCGTCGTGATTTGTGTTCGGCCCGTTGGATAAGTGCGCGCCTGCCCCCACCGTGCAGGTGCGCTCCCCGTCCTCCTCGTCCTCCCCTCTCCTCCTCGTCCTCCCCTCTCCTCACCCCCCCCCCTCCTCCTCCTCTTCGAGGTTCTTATATTGCGCCTCCTCATCCTTCTCATCCTGCCCTCCTCCTCCTCTTCCTCCTCCCCCCTCCTCCTCCTCCTCCTCCTTTCCCTTCTCCTCCTCCTCCTCTTCCGCTTCCGTCCTCTGCCATCCTCGTCATAGTCATGATCGTCATCAGCCTCCTCCTCCTCCTCCTCCTCCTCCTCCTCCTCCTCCTCCTCCTCCTCCTCCGACTCCTCCTTGCTCCCCTCGGTCGCCCGCAGTCTTCCCATTCGTCCTCATCCTCCTGATCCTCCGCCCTCAGCCGCCTCAGGACCCTCCACATCCGTCTCCGCGTTCTTCCGCCATCTTCGCTCTCGTCACTCACATGTTCGCTGTCGTCCGGACCTCGTCCTCCCTCCTCTCCTCCTCCGCCCTCCTCTTTCTTGCGCCCCTCCTCCTCCTCCTCCTCCTCCTCCTCCCCTCCTCCTCTTCCTCCTCCTCTCCTCTCCGCCTCTCCTCCTCCTCCTCCTCCTCCTCCTCCGCCCTCCTCCTCCACCTCCTCCACCGCGTGCTCGTCCTCATCATCCTTGCCCCCCTCCTCCGTCCTCAGCCTTATCCTTGCACTCGTCCTCCTCCCCCTTCTCTCGAAGGTCTTTCCCGAGGGCGCCGACAGGAGTGCAGAGGGCCAGCCGGGCACTCTGAGCAAGCTCGTCGCGTCGAGCGTGTTCAACCTGGGCTTCGGGGCCGCCATCGTGCTGAACGGCGTGACCGTGGCCCTCGAAGAGTGGCTGCACAGCCCCGACGACGGCCAACCCGAGTTGCTGTGGATCTTCCTGGAGGGCTTCTTCACAGCCTTGTTCTTGATAGAGGCCCTTCTCAAGCTTGGGGCGATGGGGATGTGCTATTTCAGAGACGGCGCGAACTCTTTCGACTTCACGTTGGTATGCCTGGGCATTTTCGGCTTCATACTGAGCGTGCAGGCGTACCACGCGATGGAGGACGACGCCAGCTCGATGACAGGTGTCATCCGCCTGGCTCGCGTATTCCGCGTGTTACGTTTCTTGCGCGTCTTCCGTCTATTCCACGCTTTTGTGGGCATGGAGCAGGTGTCTTACGATGTCGTGGAGCACATGCACAAGATCACGGTTCTGATGTGTTTCGTAAACGCTCATGTGATTAGCCAGCAGGAGCTCGTCAAGTATTTCGGCGGAAACGGGGTGGTCGACGACGGTGAGCAGGAGGGCGAACTCGCGCGCTGCATCCTCCAGTCACAGGCGAGCTGCTACAGAGCCATCCAGATGGCGGTCCAGGAGGTGCAGCAGATGGATCCAGACATCATGACGGAGCTCAACTTCGTGCACATGCGCAAGGAGATCACAGAGGATCTGGAGCACCTGGTGATGGGTGCCCACAAAGACGGCGCCATCAGCGCGACGGAGGCGGAATCCATCCTCGGTCCCATCCACACGGAGATCCGCTCCTGTCTGAGGCAGCTCTACGAGACCAACGAGGGCCGGCTCGCAGCGCTCCAGCGGAGCGCCCGGGAGCATTCCCAGCTCGGGGGTTGCCAAAGGTGCCCTTGTCTCAGGGTGTTCCTGGTTTCTCAACCCATTTTGGAGCTCCTGGGGCCCTCCGGGCCGCGTGCGTGTTGCTTGGGCCTCCCGGAAGTCCAGGGGACCCCTTCCCAGACATCCGACATTGTGTTTTCCCCAACCATCCTGTGGTGTTGGGTCTTCGTTTTGAATAGACGACGGTCCCCGCGTATCCTCTCTCCTCTCCTCCTCCTCCTCCCCCTCTTCCCTCCTTCCGTCACCCCCTCCACTTTGGCACACCCTACACACGTTTCGTGGCCCAAAAGGGAGCTCCATCCAAGGCCCGAATGGCTGCGTTCACATGCCGCCCCCCTCCACTTTGGCACACCCCTCACACGTTTCGTGGTCCCATGGGGAGCTCCACCCAAGGCCCCAGTGGCTGCGTTCGCATGCTGCCCCCCATCCACTTTGGCACACCCCTCACACGTTCCGTGGCCCCATTGGGGGCTCCACCCAAGGCCCCAGTGTCTGCGTTCACATGCCGCCTCCCCTCCACTTTAGCACACCCCTCACACGTTCCACGGCCCCATAGGGAGCTCCACCCAAGGCCCTAGTGTCTGCTTTCACATGCCGCCCCCCCTCCACTTCGGCACACACCTCACTCGTTTCGTGGTCCCATGGGGAGCTCCACCCAAGGCCCCAGTGGCTGCATTCACATGCCGCCCCCGCTCCACTTTGGCACACCCCTCACACGTTGCGTGGCCCCCAGGGAGCTCCACCGAAGGCCCAGTGGCTGCACACCCCTCACACGTTGCGTGGCCCCCAGGGAGCTCCACTGAAGGCCCAGTGGCTGCACACGGAGCTCCATCCAAGGCCCGAATGGTGCGTTCACATGCCGCCCCCCTCCACTTTGGCACACCCCTCACACGTATCGTGGTCCCATGGGGAGCTCCACCCAAGGCCCCAGTGGCTGCGTTCGCATGCTGCCCCCCATCCACTTTGGCACACCCCTCACACGTTCCGTGGCCCAATTGGGGGCTCCACCCAAGGCCCCAGTGTCTGCGTTCACATGCCGCCTCCCCTCCACTTTAGCACACCCCTCACACGTTCCACGGCCCCATGGGGAGCTCCACCCAAGGCCCCAGTGTCTGCGTTCACATGCCGCCGCCCCCTCCACTTTGGCACACCCCTCACACGTTTCGTGGTCCCATGGGGAGCTCCACCCAAGGCCCCAGTGGCTGCATTCACATGCCGCCCCCGCTCCACTTTGGTACACCCCTCACACGTTGCGTGGCCCCCAGGGAGCTCCACCCAAGGCCCAGTGGCTGCACACCCCTCACACGTTGCGTGGCCCCACAGGTAGCTCCACCCGAGGCCCCAATGGCTGCGTTCACATGCCACCCTCCCTCCACTTTGGCACATCCCTCACACGCTTCGTGGCCCCATGGGGAGCTCCACCCAAGGCCCCAGTGGCTGCGTTTCACATGCCGCAACCGCTCCATTGTGGCATACCCCTTACACGTTTCGTGGCCCCATGGGGAGCTCCACCAAAGGCCCCAGTGGCATGGTTCGCATGCGTTTCCCACACCCAGTGCAGCGCTTCGTGGCCCCATAGAGATCCCCACAGAAGGCATCAGTGGCGGTGTTCGCATGCGCTTCCCCCACCCAGTACAACACTTCGTGGCCCCACAGGGAGCTCCACCGAAGCTCCAGTGGCGGTGTCCGCATGCGATTCCCGACCAGGTACAGCGTTTCGCGGCCCCATAGGGAGGCCCGCCGAAGGCCCCAGTGGCGGTGTCCGCATGCGTTTCCCACACCCAGTACAGCGTTTCGTGGCCCCGTAGGGAGCTTCACCGAAAGCCCCAGTAGCGACCTCCGCATGCGTTTCCCCCCACCCAACACAGCGCTTCGTGGCCCCATAAGGAGCTGCACCGAAGGCCCTAGTGGCGGTTTTCGCGTGCGCTTCCCCCACCCAGCACAACGCTTCGTGGCCCCATAGGGAGCCCCACCGAGGGCATCAGTGGCATGGTTCGCATGCGCTTCCCCCACCCAGCACGGCGCGTTTGGCCCCATAGGGAGCACCACCAAAGGTTCCAGTGGCGATGTCCGCACGCGTCCCCCCCACTCACTACAACGCTTCGCGGCCCCATATGGAGCGCTACCGAAGGCCCCAATGGCTGCGCCCGCGTGCGTCCCTGCCCCACGTCGGCAGACCCCTCGCATGCTTCGTGGCCCCACATGGAGCGCCACCGAAGGCCACAACGACTGCGCCCGCGTGCGTCCCCACCCCATGTCGGCACACCCTCGACACGCTTCGGTGCCCCCTCAAGAGATCCACCGACGGCGCTGCCCAGGACGGCGGTAGCCACAGCTGCACGCGGTGGGGGCCCTTCGCCGGGAGGAGCTCGGCGCGCAGCCCCCCGACGGGTGTCCCAACCGGCTCCCCGGGGATCCGTTGTTCGTTCTGGATCCGTGGTGGATGGCCTCTGGGCCCGACGACGTGCCCGAAAGGCCGAGGATCGAGGAAAAGCGCCAGCTGGAGGGGAAGAAACAAAAAAAAAAAATGCCGACGGCAGGACCCCACATGAGAATCTTCTCGGCCAGTTTGAGAACAGCTCTCACCGCTGTCCTAGCGATTAATGAAGCACCCTTACAGTCTCCTCTGCGTCATTTTCCTTCTCGCCCTGGCTGCGCTGCCCTTCCTCGCATTCTTGTTTTTTTCACACCCCGCCACCTCCTCCCCTGTCTATTGCATGAGCGCACATGCCGATGTTCTTCGACACCGTCGCCGCCTCGGCCAGCACGGGCGCATTCTCTCATGGCCACATCACGCAGCCGTTGGGACAACCCCGCGGGCCAGGACGCCGGGACAACCCCGCGAGCCGCTGGCGCGCGAGGCCAAGCCGATGGGACAACCCCGCGGGCATCAAGCGGAGCGCAGCCGCGCTCAGATGGGAGGCGGCACGAAACCCAGCTCTGCCGCGAGCTGCTCCGCCTCTGCACTGGAGCTGTCCGCTATCTTGTCGAACTCCAGGAGCGCCGTCCGCAAGGACGCTGGCGGCCCTCGCTCCAGGAAGTCTCGCTTCGGCGGATGCAGGATCAGAATGTTCCGCGTGCACGTGGCGCGGGAGAACATAACGTAGAGATGCAGCCGCCACTGGTCGTCCGACATGCCCGTGCGGCCAGCTACCTCGTCCCTCGCGCAGTCGATGGTGACGCCCTTGCGCAGCGTCTAGCCCTGCGACAGCGCGGAGGTGAGGTAGGACTCGCGCGCCATGGTGAACCCCGAGCGGCGCACGGCGTGCGGCCCCGACCTCTGCCACGTGAACTCTTGCTCGCTGGGCTTGAACATCAGCAACCTCCGCGCCTCGGCCTGGCCGTCGTCGGCGCCTTCGGTGCCCTGTCGCAACAGTTCGGCGACCTCCCAGTAGATCGGAGACCCCTTGAAGCCGAACACCTGCAGCCAGATTCCCTGCGACAGGAAGCGGGGGCGAAAGAGCTGGCGAGGCGAGCACTCTTCGCACCGCTTTTCATCCTCGGGGAGGAACTCGAAGGACACGATGGTGGCCCGTTGCTCCTCCTGCACGAGCCCCAATTTTTTCTGCTCTTCCTGCAGTGCCGTGAACCGCACCTCCATGCCGACGTGGGCCCGTAAGTCGCCGTGGATGTCGCTCCTGCGACCGATTCGGCCGCCGATGGGTTGCCACCGGCGGCCCTGAGACAAGGGGTTACCCCTGCCCCCGATTCGGCCGAGGGTGGGTTACCACCCCTGGCCTGGACACAAGAGGTTACCCCTGCGCCTGGCCGCTGTCTCGTCGGACCCATGACACTACCAAGTTTGCCGGCGAAGAGCTAGGACGAGGCGACCCGCAATTCATTAAACGAAAAGGCTCCCGCTTCAAATTCCGCAATATCCAGACTTCGGGAGCCCAAAAGTGACGACGGTTACAGGGTTTGGGTGACCCGTTTACACGAGCTGCGGGCCCCATAGGGAGGGGCTCCCGCTGGAGATTTCCTCGCAAGTTATTCAATGACGGGGCGGCCGCTTGATACTTCCTCCATATTCAGGCGTGAGGATCCCAAGAACGACGACAGTTACAGGAATTGGATGACCCGTTCGGAATAATAACATGAGCTGCGACCCCCTAGGATGGGGCTCCCGCTTAAGATTTCCTCGCGATTCAATGACGAGGCCCCCGTTTGATATTTCCTCCATGTTCAGGCATGGGGCTTCCAAAAGTGACGACGGTTACACGAATTGGAGGACCCGTTCGGATTAATAACATGACTACGGGCCCCATAGGGAGGAAGCTCCCGCCTGAATCTTCCTCGCAATTCACTGGAAGACGAGGCCCCAGCTTGCTACTTCCTCCATGTTCAGGCATGAGGACCCAAAAAGTGACGACTGTTACAGAGTTCGGATCGGATTAGTGGCAGGAGCTGCGGGCCCCATAAGGAAGGGGCTCCCGCCAGAGCCTTCTTCGCAATGTTGAGACGATACCCCCGCTTAATATTTCCTCCATGCTTACGCATGGGAACCCCAAAAATGACGACAAATACAGAAATTGGACGACCCGCTCGGATTATTGAATCGCTTCGCTCATTCCGCCGGCCCCCAACGAGCGCTCTTTGGGGCCGCTTCGGGGCCTCTTCGCGGCCTCCTGGGGGGCCTCTTGGGCGCCGCTTGGCTCCTTGGGAGCCTTTTGGCCGCTTCTTGTTCTTGGGGCTTCCTGGGGGGGGCTTAGCCCCGAGGGTTCGACATGATGTTTCGTGTTCCGCCCCTGGAGCTTCTCTGGAGGCGTTCTTGGGGCTCTCTTGGGCCGTCTTGGAGGCGCCTTGGGTTGTCTGGGCGCGCCTCTTTGGGAGGCTTGTGAATGTCTTTGGACGCCTGTCGTGGGTCTCTTTGCAATATGTCCGGGACCTCCTGGGGCCTCTTGGGGGCCTCTGGGCGGCCTCTTGGGGGTCTCTCGGGGCCTCTTGGGAGCTTGTTGGGGGCGTCGTGGGGCATCCTGAAGACCTCTCGGGGCCGAGAGCTCGAAATCTCCGTTCGGGTCCCCCGTCTGGGCCCGCTGTTGGGGATATCTTGGGGGCCTCTTGGGCCATCTTGGAGGCCTCTGGGGCTATCTTGGAGCCCGCTGGAGCCGTTTGGGGGCCCTCTTGGAGTCCTCTTGGGCCATGTTGGGGGGATCTTGGGGGCCTCTTGGGCCGTTTTGAAGCTCCGGTAAGCCGATAAGGCGGAGAAGCCAAAATCATGAGAAAACCAACGGAAAATCATCAATGTTTGCCCCTGGAGGCTCTCTTGGGAGGGTTCTTGGAGGCCTCTCGGGGCGTCTAGGCGCCATCTTGGACGTCTTGGAGCGGTCTTGTGGCATCTCGGACCCGTCGTCTATTGTCTTGGGGGCCTCTTGATGGCCTCTGGAGCGCCTCGAGGGCGGCGCCCAGACGGAAAACTATCTCTGGCCCGAACGTCCTGGGACCGTCCCGGTGTTATTTTCGTCGGGGGACCCCTAGGGGCAGCCCCGCGCGCGCGAAGTAGAAATATTGTTAACCAATTACCGGGGATCTTAGCACGCCGCTGGCTGGCCCGTTGGGCTGGCGAATTAATAACATGAGGTGCGGGCCCCATAGGTAGGGGGGCTCCCGCCTGAGACTCCCGCGCAACTCACTCAGAGACGAGGCCCCCGCCTGCTATCTCCTCCACGTTCAGGCACGAGGACCCCGAAAGTGATGGCAGCTACAGCATTTGGGTGGCCCGCTCGGATTCGTAACGTGAGAGGCGGGCCCCATACGGAGAGGGCTCCTGCCTGAGACGTCCTCCATGCTCACTCGGGGACGAGGCTCCCGCTCGAGATGTCCTCAAGATGAATGTATGTCTGCGCGCGTGAGTGATGCTAATGGTGGTGGTGGTGATGGTGGCGAGAATGATGGTGCTGATGGCTCCCGCTGGCGTTGATGGTGACGGATGGTGATGGGGTGAGTGATTGAGTGAGTGATGATGCTGTGATGAGTGATGATGAGGAGGCTGGCAGTGTCATGATGGTGATGGTGTGTGAGTCATTGAGTAAGCGAGTGTGTGAAGGGATGAGAGGAGAGGGGGTGTGAGGAGGACTGCGCGGGGTGTCCAGAGAAAAGAAGAACCCCATTTGGGATGTGGGGAGAAAAAACAAGTGTGGTTGGAGACTTGGTTTTCAGACCACAACACCAACTCGGAGCTCCCGCGGCCGTTCGGGACGACTTCTGGCGCCCCCGTAGCGCGCTCGGCGAGGCGCCGCTGCCGGAGGGCGTCGCGAGGCGAGAACACCTGCAGGAAGCGACAGGAGCTTCCGAAGACCCCCTGGAAACTGAAATATCACATCGCCCGAGGGCTGGGCCCAGGATTCCTATCGCTTCGCGGCATGCACACTTGAGGCCGTCTTGGGAGCCGCTCGAGCCGTTCGTGGGACCCTCTCGGGCCGTCTGGAGGCCGTACAGTCAAGCCGCGTAGTAAGGATAAGCGGTTTTCCAAGTTTATCCTTGCATCTTTCCCTTTCGGCCCATCCTTGGCCGCTTTCGCTGGCCGCGCCCCACTCGCA